>CAUYQU010017814.1:0-68045 GCA_963574635.1 Cheracebus regulus
AGCATGGGGAGAAATGCCAGATATAGGTGAAGGGGAGGAAGGCAACAAATTACACTGCCACGTGTGTACCTATTCAACAATATTGTATGTTCTTCACATGTACCCCAAAACCTAAAATGCAATTAAAAAAAAAAAAAAGAAAAAGAAAGTGGTGTTTGCTTCCCCTTCTGCCATAATTGTAAGTTTCCTGAGGCCTCCCCAGCCATGTGAAACTGTGAGTCAATTAAACCTCTTTCCTTTATAAATTACCCAGTTTCATGTATGTCTGTATAGCAGAGTGAAAATGGACTCATACAGTAAACAGTTACTGTAGAGAGTGAGGTGCTTCTATAAGGATACACAAAAATATAGAAGTGACTTTGGAATTGGATATCAGGCAGAGGTTAGAACAGTCTAGAGGACTCAAAAAAAAAAAAAAAAAAAGAAAAATGTGGGAAAGTTTGGAACCTTCTAGAGACTTGGAGGGCTCAGAAGACAGAAAAACGTGGGAAAGTCTGAAAGTTCCTGGAGACTTGATCACTGGCTTTGGCCAAAATGCAGATAGTGATATGTACAATGAAGTCCAGGCTGAGGTGGTCTCAGATGAAAATGAGGAACTTGTGGAGAACTGGAATAAAGCTGATACTTGCTATGCTTTAGAGAGCTTGTAGTTTCCTTGTTCACTACTTGCTCCATTTCACCCACTTTCCCCTTTTTGTAAAAGGTGTTGATTATTGGTTTTGTGTATTTATGTATTTTTATGGCTAGGTTTATGAATAGTAGTAAGCCCAACAAAAATTTATAACCTGCTGTCAAATTGGACTTTCATATACCTCAAATTTAAAATATATCCCCCCAAATCAATTTTTTTCTCTAATTGGTGGGTTTTCCTAGCTTTCTTGGTTCCACAGAGAGCACTAATTATATTTCCTTCACCACAGTGTAAAATTTTTCTGTCAATATTGACTCTTCTTTTTCTTTTAACTGTATACATAGGATATTTTACAAGAAATATACATTGTATCTACCATAGTATTAAATAACATGTTAGTCACCTCTATTTCTAGTTTCTTACTCTGCTGTCTCTACCTTCCTGTGATGGTTAATGCTAAGTGTCAACATGATTGGATTGAAGGATACAAAGTATTAATTCTCGATGTGTCTGTGAGGGTGCTGCCAAAAGAGATTAACATTTGTGTCAGTGGGCTGGGGAAAGCAGACCCCCTCTTAATATGGTGGGCACAATCTAATCAGCTGCCAGCGAATATAAAGCAGGCAGAAAAATGGGAAAAGGCAAGACTAGCCTAGCTTCTCAGCCTACATCTTTCTCCTGTGCTGATGCTTACTGTTCTCGAACACTGGACTCCAAGTTCTTTAGTTTTGGGATTCAGACTGGCTCCCCTTGCTCCTAAGCTTGCCAACAACATATTGTGGATGGGACCTTATGATCATGTAAGTTAGTACTTAATATAACTCCTATATGTATGTATATATCCCATTAGTTCCGTTCCTCTAGAGAACCCTGAGAAATACACCCTAGTTCCATCATCTTTATATTCCAACATAGGACATTCTCTTTTTTTCATAACAACTAATGTCCTACAAGATGCAGAATCATAACTTTCTTTTAGTAATGCTTTTTAGGCTTCCACTGTATTAGCCGCACCTGCAAAAACATCTATGCATATCGAATGTTCAAAATTGTTTGTAATTAGATGCCTCATTAAATGTTTCTCCTGTCCTTCAGGACTCTCTCATTTCTAAACTCTTATCACACTTACATTATCAATGCACACATAATATTCAAACTATACTCGCATATTTTCTTTGGAGTAAAGTGACAAAGGGAAGAAGAAAGAGATTAAGATGTAATAATAATTTCCCCCTTACCTAATATTTTGCAAGTGTTTTAAATAAATTAAAATATATAATATACATGATCATCTCCATTTTAGAAGCATGAAAATTGAGATTACTTGTACAAAGTTAAATAACTTGGTAGCTAGGAGAGCAAAAGTGGGTATACCAGTCTTCAGAATCCATATTTTTCAATACATATGCTGTTTCAAAATATATGGTATCTTAAAAGAATTTTATCATCTTAACCATTATTTTACATCTATCCTTACCTTTCATTTCATCATTTTTAGACTTACATTACCTCACCCATGAAATAGCCCCTTATGTTTTCTGGGTTATTTTTTCCATCCACTCTAAACCTTGTACACTCAGCCAAACTGATTTGTAAAACAGAACAAAACAACAAGAACTAAAAAAAACCTCAATATTTAACTTTTCTCAAACCCATTCAGTGGTTTTGCATTGGCCTTAGGATATAGCACACATTTCCTAAGTTTAGAGTTTAATATTCTCTATGATTTTCAGCCTTCTCCCAATGGTTTTATGTATAAATTCCATATGTCATACAAATAAAAATTTTTACCATTACAAATACTTTCAATACACCCTATACAACTGCACTGTTTTGAGCTTTTTGTTGTTGTTGCTTTTGCTTTGTTTTGTTTTACTTTACTGTGGCTGTATTTTCTGAAATATCATACCTGCAGTCTATCACATGTCTAGATCATCCACATTTAATTTATGTGTATCAGAAATATAGAATAATATTATAGTAAAGCTAGAAAATGATAAATTGTTATCTCATCTGCTACATGATATATTCTTCAAAAATTCATCTTTTCAGTTTTCCCTAAACTGGAATATGTATGTCAAAGAATAGGTATCAAACAGTTTTGCATTTAGTATATAAATAAAAGTCTTATTTAGACCACTAAAAATATTTTAGAGTGAAATTACCTTTCTCCATTTTCTTCATATCATGAAAAAAAAAGTGAGAGAAATGCTCCTGGATGCTGACATGAATATAAAAATTCAACACAGGCTTAGAAGTCAGATAGCTAAGGTTTAAATTCATATCACAATAGTTACTAGCTGCAAGGCCTTGGATTTAACCTGTTTTTCATTTTAGTTTCCTAATCTATACAATAGAGATGAACATATTGTTCACTTAGCAGGGTAGTTATAAGATGTGACAAACATGTTAAAATATGTCATCTTTAATTTCCAGAGTCAGCCCAGTTCTAGAACTTCAAAGACAACGATTGACTGTAGAAACTGAAATTAAACTTTGGAGGGATATATTTGGCATTTCAACAGAAATTATGATGTTTTACTGCCATGACTGGGAATTCCATTCTTCTCTCAAATTGAAACTAGTTTGTTCTGCTATGTTGCATCATCCTCTGGTGAATTGAGTATCACCTAAGGATACTATGCGCAAATTTTTCTACACTCAACATTTTCACTGTTAGTATTAGAAATGTCACTAATTATCTAGTGCTAGTTTAAACTCATTATCATGACTTGTTTAATAATTCAGAAAACCCTATATGCTTTTACTAAGGATTACTGAGGAATGTATGTTTATTGTGACATATATTAGAGCCAGATTCTGATGTATAATTAATACTATATAGCATGCTACATTTTGAAAATTTTTCCTGAAGTTGCATCAGTAGCACAATAACATCTTTCCTAATAAAGGAGATAAAATTATTAAATACATTTCCCCCCCGAAATGCACATTTGTTCATTTTTTTCCATTAAGTCTCCATTATAGCTATAATTATACTGAGAAGAAAATCAAGTAAAATGAAGTCAGTGATATCAGGCAGGATGGTGAAATGCCTCCTTTCTATCAAATTATCAGCACATATTTATGATCCCAGATTATTGTTTAATTATATATGGAGGATGGAGGTGGTGGCGGAAGATCCACTTGATTATCAAATCTGATAATATTGCAAAGAATCCTCCTAATTACAGCCAATAAAAATCAGTCCAAATAAGCAGAGCCTAACATAATACACCAAAATGAAGGAGGTAACATTGTAGAACATCCAAAAAGGAAATGATCTCAATTTACCTTCAACTTAGTTATGAGTCTCTTTGTTATTTTTAAAAAGATTGCCTTTTCAATATAATATGTACATTTACCATGATTCCCAAATGTGCCTTCTTCAAAGAAATAATATTGGATTCAATGATACAACAGATCTAACTTAGAGGAAAATTACTGAACTCCACCTGTCAGATACTATGAAGTTCCCCTTGATAATATCTTTGCCCAAATTCTCTGCAAACAATTAACCACTAAGTTCTTTCAATTCTGCCTCCTGGATGTCTTTTATCTTTATCCCTTCACATACGACCCAGAGCCACTTAAAAACATTTAATTGACAAATTAAATTTATATATATTTATGGACTACAAATGATGTTATGATTTACAGATACCACTTGGAATAATTCTATCAAATTGATTAGCATATTTGTTAATTAAATATTTATCTTTTCCTTGTGGTGGGAATATTTTAAATTTACTATCTTAAGAAGTTAGAAAATGGTAGAATACATTATTAACTATATTTACCATATTGTACAATAGACCTAAAAAATACTTCTTTTGTCTCTTTTTGTTTTAATGAGGCTTTCTACACTTTGACCATCATCTCCCCATTTCTACCACCCCTCAGCCTCTGATAATCACCACTCTACTCTCAGCTTCTATGAGTCTTATTGTTTTAGATTTCACAAATATATGAGAACATGCGGTATTTGTTTTTTCATGCCTGGTTTATTTCACTTTGTATAATGTTCCCAGGACCATTTCTTTAGTCTAGGCCAATACCATCTCTATTGTAGCTTTACAATACCCATATAATATTTCTCCCTGTAGTCTAAATGACCACAAATTAATAGCCCATAATGTCAATGGAGTGAATTTCTAAAACACAAATATGACATTGTATTCTACCTACAACACCTCATTATATCTCCATTACCTCCTCTAGAGAAGCTCATCTTTTTTCATAAAAGCCCACCTATTGCTCCCATGGCATTATGTGCTTAATCCTAGTATTGTATTTAGAAAAGTAAATGAGAAATGATAATAGATTCTGACTTCCCTCAGGGAAAAATATGCCATTATTGCATCCCCAGTACATGTAAGAAGCACTAAGAAAGTTTCTGATGAATGCTTAGAGTTGTTCTAATATCTGGGTTAGACATCAGGATTAATGAGAATTTGAAATGTATAATTATAGCTACCATAAACCTCTTTATTTTATTAATAACAGTAACTATAATGTATTGTCTACATATCTTATACCAAGTTCTAGTGTTAGAAATCAAAGAAAACACTTGCATTGAACCTGTGACTTTATGGTGCCAAGACACACAATGAAAAGGCTTAAAAATCATTCTCCTTGGCCTTTAATCTGCATAGTTTTATATACTAACTTGAAATTCTATAATTTCCAGAACAAACAGATCAAGTCTGCCATTTCTAACCAGCTTTATTTACATTAAAATAATATTATTTATTTGGTGTTTGATTGTATTTATCATTTAATGCAAGCATGAGGAGCATGGGTGAAGTATTACAGGGGTAGACAAAGTCTCACTGACATAATTTAAATATTTTCCTCTCTGTACATCTTGAATTAGATGTAAAGAAGACTTGGGTTTCTCTGTCATTGTTCAGATAAAAAATTATTTGGATGGCAAGATGATGTCAGTCTTTGTAATTCAATAGAAACACAAGGAGCTCATTTCATTATTTCTGCTCATCTCTTTTGGAAATCATGTTATTTTGCTAGCTGATTAAGTACAGAAACTAACAACCATTTCCTATTTAGTGGCTTTTAAGAAGTGTTCCTATTGCTGCTATAGTGTTAAAGTATATATATATATTTTTACAAATAGGAATCTCAACCCTCTTCCCATTTCATTATATTCTGTAGCTTTGCAGTTTAGGGATATAGCAGACCATAATTTTCAGTGTATTTTTATTATTTCTACAACAAAGAATAATTTTTAGAACACCCTCTACAAAGTTGTTGGTTCAAAAACAAATGCCTTTCTTCTATCTAAATAAATGTAATAGCCATTTGCACATCTTATCAGTGATAGTTCAGAGAAACAACTTGATTATGTATTGAGTTGTTAAGAATGCTATACATGTATTTTATATCACCATGAAGTTTAATATATTTGATTGAGTTCTAAAATCACTTGCTATGGTCACATGGTAGAAATATACAGTTTAATCAGTAATATTGATCATCACTATCACCATCATCATTATTTATTGAAATGTATACTAGATTATTTGTATATAGTATTAGATTTAAATATCTTGTTCAGTAATATGTAGAATGCTGAAAGAATTTTAAAATCATATTAATTTATGTTAGAAGTTCTCCTCAGAGATACTTGGAAAATATGACTTTTGCTAGCAATTGCTGTTACCTAAAATTTCTGCAGGTATCACAGACATTCATGATAAATAAATTCAGTAGAATTTCGTTTGTGGCAGAAGACATCTTAAATTGTGAGATTTAAAGTCTAAGTCTTAATTACTTAAGGTCTTCTGTTGAGTGTACCACCTTCTTCCACCAACTGGCAAGAAATGGATCTCAAGAGGTCTGCCTGGAGACAATATTTATTACACTTACTCTCAAGAAACTCAATACACTGAAGGGGCTGAATACACTAATAAGTATAACACATATACAAAAATCAATAACATATTTAAATTAAATCTCTGGCTGGCCTTATTTACTTCTGCTCTTCCCCATTTTAATCTTGATCAAAGATTAGGGCAAGAAATAAATTGGATTACATAGCAAAGGAGCAATAAATAATGGTATATGCAAAATATACTTCAGAAAGAAGAGTTACTCCAGGAATTCATATACTTGGCTGAAAACTCATCTGAAATATGTGGAATACTTTTATACATAAATAAGAAGATAAATAACCAAGTTAAAAATGGGTAATTTGAACAGATGTTTTGTTAAAAAGTCATATGAAAAAGATGCTTACCATCATTTATAATCAGGAAAATAAAAATTAATTTCACAATATGATACCAATACACTCCCACTGAAATACCTAAAATTAAAGAAAGCTAAACATTCTAAGTGTTGGCAAGGATGTGTTACAAATGGAACATGCATTACAGGTAGAAATGTAAAAAGGTATAGGAATTTTAAAAAACAGTTTGGCAGTTTCTTTAGAGTTAAGCATATGCTTACCATATAACCCAAATTTTTACTCTAAGATATTTACCTAAAAGAACTGAAGGTGTATGTCCACACTGATCTGTATACAAATTCTTAGAGAAGAGTTATTTATAATAGTCAAATAACCATGTTGTGATTTGAATGTGTTCCCTCAAAAGAATGTGTTAGAAACAATCTGCTATGCAACAATTTTGGATTATGGGGCCTAATGGGCGGTGCTTCGGTCATGAGCGCTCCACTCTCATGAACGGATTAATGCTGATCGTAAAAGGGCTTGAGACTGTCAGTTTGAGCTCTTACACATTTACTATAAATGTGATGTTTTCTGCCATGTTGTGATGCAGCAAGAAGGCCTTCACTAGATGTACCCTATAAACCTTGAACTTCCAAGCCTCTAGAACTGTGAAGCAAGTAAATTTCTGTTGTTTATAAATTTCCATTGTTTATAAATTTCCCAGTCTATAGTATTTTCTTACAGCAGCACAAAATGGACTGGGAAAACGTATCAAAGAAGTTGAGTGTTGCTATGACAGATGCTTCAAAATGTAGAAGTGGTTTGGAAACTTGGTAGTGTGTAGAATCTGGAACAGTTTTGAAGTGAATACTGGAGAAAGCCTGTATTGCTGTTAATGGAGAGTTAAACATAATTTTGGTGAGGGATCAGAGGAATAGATATGCTATAGGAAATCTGAGAATTCTTAGAGGGTACATTGTGGTTGCAATCACAATGTTGGTAGAAATATAAACAGTAAAGACAATTTTGATGAAGTGTCACACAAAAATGAAGGACAAAGTATTAGAAACTAAATTGAAGATTACTCTTGTTATAAATTGGTAAATAACTTGGCTAAATTGTTTTAACACACTAGGTCTTTATATAAGGCAGAATTAAAGACTAATGAACTAGGAAATACAGGGGAGAAAATTTCTAAGCAGAATATTATAGAAACTACACGTCTTCTTTTAACTTCTTGCAGCAAATGAGAGGAAAACAATTTAAGTATATATTTTAAAATTAAAAAGAGAAGCAAAGTGAAAAGATTTAAAAATTTGCAGCCTGGTTATATAAAGAATGAAAAATCATGTTCAGGAAAGAATATTAAGGGTGTAGTATAGCTAAGACACCGTTTGCTACAAAGATTAATATGGATAGGCAGAAGTCATATCCTATTCAACAAGACAACAGAATGATGCCAATTTTATGACCCCAGATGCATTTCAGATATTTGTTTATTATGATTCCATTTTTTTATGATTCCATTTTTTTGATTGCATTTTAAGTTTTGGGGTACATGTGAAGAACATGCAAGATTGTTGCATAGGTACACACGTGGCAGTGTCATTTGTTGCCTTCCTCCCCTTCACCTATATCTGGCATTTCAGATATTTTTGAATAAAGCTAGGAACTTGAGGCAAGGTTTCCAGAGAGGCACCCATTGGAACTTGGCATTCAGTGCCCTGCACTGCCTCAGGTGTCTGCCCCTCAAATTCCAACAGCACCTCTCAGCTGCTCAAGGCACGGTGCAAGCGGCCCCAGGTATAACTCAACTCACCATTCTGGAAGTTACAAGCCATACATCTTGTTGTCATTCACATGGTGCTAATTCTGTAGACACATAGAGTACAAAAGCTGTGGGGCAATGGTGGTTTCCACCTAGATTTCAAAAACTGTTTTAGACAACTTGGGTGACCAGACAGAGACTCATCACAGGGCAGAGTCATCAAAGAGAGCCTCTATTAGGGCAATGTCCAGAGGATCCATGGCAGCAAGGCCACCACAGAAAATCTTCACTTGGGCAATGCCTTATGGAACCATGGGAGTGGGGCATGCCTTAAAATCACAGAACTCTAGGGCTACTAGCATGCAATTCCAGCCTCAAAAAGCCACAGGCATCAGAATCCAACTTCTGAGAGCTGCTAGATGGACTGAGTTCAGCTACTATAGGATCAGGGCTGTCAGAGGCCTTGGGGGCCAAACTCCTGCCCCACTGTGCCCATGATGTACAACATAATCTCAAAGGAAATTATTCTCCACCTATAAGATTTAACGTTTAATCTATTTTATTTTAAACTTACTTGAAATGAGTTACTCCTCTTTTCTTGTCTATTTATCCACTTTGGGATGGGGATGTCTATCTTATGCCTATGCCATCATTGTATTTTGGAATTAGGTAACTTCTTTTAATTTCACAGTATAACAACTTGGGGGAATTTGCCTTAAGATGAATCATGGCATAAGTCTCACCCATATCTGTTTTAGCTGAAACTCTGGACTTTGGACCTTGGACTTGGTGTTGGAACAAGTTAAGATTTTTGGGGGCTATTGTAATGGAATTGATATATTTTATATGTGAGAAGAACACAAATTTGTTGAGGCAGGGATATAATGCTGTTGTTTGAATGTGTCCCCCAGAAAGCATGTGTCAGAAACTTAATCCCCAACACTATAGTGTTGGGAGGTAGAGCCTAATGGGAAGTATTTAGGTCATGAGGATTTTAGTCATGAGGGCTCCCCACTCCTCAATAGCTAATAGCTGATTATAAAAGGGCTTGAGGCTTCAAGTTCAAGCTCTCATGTACTACTCTCTCACTATGTGATGCTTTCTGCCATATTATAATGCAGCAGGAAAGCTCTTATGAAATGAAGCCCCTCAAACTTGGACTTTCCAGCCTCCAGAACTGTGAGCCAAATAAGCTTCTACTGTTTATAAATCATCCAGTCTACGGCATTCTGTTATAAAAGCACAGAATAAACTGAAATGAACTGGAAAGGAAATAAATGACCATCAATAGATGTGATAAGCAAATTGTGATAAACACATAAAAGGCAATTCTACTCAACAATAACAAGGAACATACTGCTGATACAGAAAACAGTATAATTAAATCTCTAACACAGGATGCTGAGTGAAATAAGTCAGATACAAAAAGCTACAAATGTGTCATTCCACTTACAAGAAGTTATCAGAAGGGTATGTCTAGTCTATAGTGGCAGGAAAAAGAACAGTTTACCTGGGACAGGGGCTGGGAGTCCCTTAATCAAGTCCCAGGTAACTGACTATGAAAGGACACACTAGAACCATTTGGGGTGGATGGAAATTTTCTGTCTTGATTGTGGTAATGTTTCCATGGCAACATAAATTTACTAAAACTTAATGAACTATATATTAATTGAATTTGTACGTTATGTACATTATAGCATACACACACACAAATACATCTATTCAACTTCCTCACTAAAATCAAAACTAGTGAAGAAAGAGAGAATAAAATACTTTAATAAAATTATAAAACAGCTAAAACCTAAACCAGAGATAAGAAGAAACTAGAGAGACAGAGAGAGAGAGTAAAATGTGGACCAAATAGAAAAGAGAGTACCCAGTATATACTTCTATGTGTGTCATACAGGTAATATTTTATTTAAAGTAAGTATGAATACTGAAATAACAAGTTAATGATTCTTAAATTTCTAAGGCAATGGCTATGGCTATAGATGTTCCTCAAGGAATTTGCAATCTATTCTCATAAAATCTAGGGTCCAAACAGAATGATGCTGAGGTCTGAAAGAGTTAAGTACTTCCATGAACTCACCATATTTGTTTGCCTCACACTCTTGCACATGGTAGAAGGCATAGAAAATTTGTGACATCTGGGACTTTCCTGTTAGTTATGCTCATCTCCTACAGGTAAAACAATATTTATTACAAAGAGGACTATGACAATATCTAATAGAAGATGATTATCTATAACTGATATAAAAGTACATTTTGGAAAAGTATACTGAAATTGAAGATCTGTCTGACCTAGTTTACTCCTTTTACTCGTCCCCATTCTTATATTGACCAAATGTCATAACAGGAAATGGGAAAAATAAGGTAAGGAAAAAAGTATATAAAACCAGTATGTGAAAAATATACTTCACAAAGAGTTACATGGGAAAACTGAGCATATTAAGTATGTTTTACATAAAAATATTTTAAGTCATTAAACAGACCATCACCAATGAGTCAAAGTACATATAAGAGAGGCCGAACTAGGGATGTAAAGAAATGGAAATACATGAAAAGTAAAGTTACCTTTTATTTTGCATAGGAAAAATGAAGAACACAACAAGAAAAAATAAAAGCTGTATTAGAATTATCAATACTTATATCCTGATAGAGAGTCATCGATACAATTAAAAGAGTTGAAAAATCATGCAGATTTAGAAGAAAATTGTTTAAATCAAAGCAATTTTGGGCGTCCTAAATGCACGTTAGTGATGGTGCTAAGAAAAATGTGTAAAAATTTATTCACACTTATAAAAGAAGAAAAATAAAAGATTTCAATTTGCAGATCAAAAGGCAATGCTTTGCAGTAAAAAAGTGATGAAGATTCATTTTTAGCTCTGACATATAAAGAGCTTGGAAGTCATCATTTCCATCTTCACAAGAAAAAATCTGAACAAACCTAAACTACTTTTATTAGACCCATCAAAGAATTGAGGTCACAGGGCAAACCGCTCTCCCACAGTCTAGAGAAATGGGCAAATGCACAGATCAGCTTGTCTGGAGAAGCAGTTGCTGAAGTCATAACCTGGTATGAAAATAAAGTAGTAATTTTGACAAATAGATGGAGACTGAGTACAGACTAGCTCAAAAGTGAGAAGCTCCTGGGAGCTCACTCTTAAGTGTGTCCCATGTTTCATAAGTTTTATCTTCATAAATCCAACCAGGTTCTCACAGTGAATGTCCAAGATAAATATTTCTGTATTTCAAGCAGGGAGAAAGAAAAAGTAACCATTTAAAAGTTGCTTTTACACTGGGAGTGTTTCTTATAACAACAGCCATCTCTCCAAGAAAAAATATTAACCAGAGCCTTATTCAACCTGTGTGAAGAACAGCTAACCAACTACAGCTCCCTTTAGATTTCCTGTCTCACGTAAGGGGAGAGAAATTGCTAATAAACACATCAAAATGTCAACTTCTGAAGACTCAGGCCCAGTAAAATACTGAGATGTAATAATAATATTTGAATAATTACATTAAATTACAATATTAAATAATAATACAATGTTTCTCCTCTAATATACCTTACTACCGTATCAAAAGGGCTCCTGCATGACGACAGTGTATTTTATTGGAAAGACCCGAAAGACAGACTATTGAAACCGGGGTGCTTATTGAAACACAAAGACAAGAGAAGAAACTAAAACAAGGACACTAGAGGAATATGAGTCATCTCACACCTAAAGCTAAAAATAACCCATTAAACACAGCTCAATTCCTAGCCACATTAACACAGAACTTCAATCTAAAGGTATTATTACTTCAATTCCTATTATCTAATCCATAATATATCTGACTTTCAATAAACATACAAAGCATGTAAAGTGCAAGAAAAGACAGCCTAAAGAGA
Organism: Cheracebus regulus; assembly: GCA_963574635.1. NCBI lineage: Eukaryota > Metazoa > Chordata > Mammalia > Primates > Pitheciidae > Cheracebus > Cheracebus regulus. Next base: position 12,485 of record CAUYQU010017814.1, read on the forward strand.
CAAAACAAGCCTAAATACCAGACTTACAGATGAAGGATATTTGAATAATTAGACATAATATAAAACAATTATGATTAAGATGTTAGAGACTCTACTAGGAAAAGGAGACAATATGCAAGATTAGATGAGAAATGCAAGAAGTTGGAAAGTAAGAAAGCACCAAAAGTAAATACCAGAAATAAAATATACAGCAACAAATATGAACAATGCCTTTGTTAGGCTCATGAGCAGGTGAAGCACAACTGAGAAATGAATCAGTGAGCTTAAAAATTTGTCAATGAAAATTCCCCAAACTGAAATGCAAAGGGAAAGTAAAAGAAAACATAACAAAGAATTCAGTAACTGTGAAACAACTGCAGAGATGTACCATAAGCATAATTACATAACCAGCACAATATTTGAAGTAGACAAAATATTTCATGTAATACTAAGACAAAATATATTGGACAAAATATTTGAAGTAATATTGGCTAAGAATTCTCCAAAATCAATGGCAGGCACTAAACCTGAGGTGCAAGAAGCTCAGAGAAAACCAAACAAGATAAATATTTTAAAAAATCTACAATTTGGCATATCATATTTAAACTGCAGAAAACCAAAGACAAAGGGAAAATCTTGAAGGAAGCCAGAGCACATGAATCTTGTTGGTACATATTAACTGTGTAAGAACAAGAGTACTAATTACAAAATATTTCTCATTAGAAATATTTAGAACTGAGTACTTAAAATGTTGAAATTTTAAAATTCCACCAATGTGGAATTGCATACCCAACAATGGAGGAACTGAGAAATAACAACAAAAAAGATGTGACACATAGTAAACAACTAGCAAAAAGGCAAAAGTAAGTTCTTCCTTAAAAGTAATTACTTTAAATGTAAAAGTATTAAGTCCCCAAATTAAGAAGTAGAAACTGGAAAATAAATTTTAGCAAATGAACTAACTATGTGTTATCTACAGAAGACTCACTTTATATCCAATAATACAAAGAGGAAGAAAGTGAAAGAATGGTTAAAATATTTCATGAAAATAATGAACAAAAAAAGGGATGGCTATACCAACATCAGACAAAACAGGCTGCAGTCAAAATTGTTACAAAATAAAAAGACAGTACATATTGATAAAAGTGTCAGTTCATTAAGAAGATATAATAATTATTAATGTATACATATCTAACAATGCAACCTGTAATGATTTATAAAGTGAACATTAACTATCATCACTGAAGGGAGAAATACACATTACTGCATTAACAGTAGGAGACTTTAATAGCTTACTTTCAAAAATGGATAGAACAACTGGCAGAAGATCAACTAGAAAACAGAGGACATGAATATTATAAACAGACCTAACATACATGTATGGAGCATTGAACCCAAGATGAACAGAAGCAGTATTCCTCTGGAGTGCAAGGGAACATTGCACTCGAGTATATCATATGTTAGAACACAAAAGAAGTCTCGATAAATTTTTAAAAATATTAAGATTATACAAAATACCTTCTCCAACCACAATTAGATGAAATGATAAACCAATAATAGAAAGAAAACTGGAAATTTCAAAAATATTAAAACAAAACAACAAACTTTATTTAAAAACCTATGGTTCAAAGAAGAAATCACAGGAAAATCAGAAAGCAAGTTAAAATAAATAGAAATAAAAACATAATGTTCCCAAACTTTTCAAATAAAAAATGCAATTTAACACATTAATAACTAGAAAAATAAGAGCACATCAACCTAAGGCTAGCAGAAGTAAAGAAATTGTAAAGTTTAGAGAGAAGATAAATTAAACAAGAAGAGAAAACAATGGAGAGAATTAATAAAATCAAAGGTATATTTTTTAAAAGATTAAAAATATTTTCAAGTACCAAGTCTGAACTAACCTTTAGGTAGACTAACTGAAGAAAAAGAAATTTTACTAAGTTCGGGAATGATGGTTAGGTAATTACTACTGACGTAACAGAAATGAAAAGGACTACAAAACATACTATGAACACTTATACATCAATAAATTATACAACATAAAAACAATTAGAAAATTTTCTAGAAATAGGCAATTACTCAAACTTACTAAAGAAGAAAAATAATACGAGCGGACCTATAAAAGGTAAAGACACTGAGCCAATAATCAAAGACTTCCAACTAAAGAAAAGCCCAGGAACAAATGGCTTCACAGGTAAATTCTACCAAACAACTAAAGGAGACCTGTTACCAAACTCTTCCAAAAAATCTTCAAAACATGGAACACTGTGTAAGTCAGTCTATAAGGCCAGTTGTAGAAAGGCAAAACTACAGTTCAAAATCCTCATGAGTATTAATGCAAAAATCCTCAACAAAATACTAAGACAGTGAATCAAGAAATCTATTAAAATTATTGCACACTATGACCAGGTGAAATTTATGTCAGGAATACAAGTGTGTTTCAACATATGAAAATGAATTAATGTGATATACCACATTAATAGAATGAAAAAATAAAAGATCTGTAAAAGCATATGACAAAATTTAACATTTCAAAAAGCCTACATACTGTATAATTTCAATTAAATGACATTCAGATAAAAGCAAAACCATGGGACAGTACAAAGATCAGTGATTGTAAAAGGATTGGGTGCATGGAAGAGAGGAATTAACAGGTGAAGCACATGGGATTTTTATAGTGGCAAAACTTTTCTGTATGCTACTATAATGGTATACACATGACACATGCTCATGTCAAAACCAGAAAACTTATAGCTTAAAAAGTGAACCTTAATATACTGAAAATTTAAAATGTATTTAGGATGTTGGAGGATCCCAGCATGAAAGACAGACTGTAGCAAAAAATCTAACTTTATAATAAGTAGTTGAAACAATATTACTGAATGGTTTGGGGAAGGGAGGTGCTGCCCTAAGTAAGGTTGAAATTACTGATGTCTAAAAGAAAATTTAAAGGAGCTTCACCACACTCTACTTAATAGAGTTCTTTCCCATGTAGGTACAAGTTAATAATTCTAATACTGCTTTACAATTTACTATGTTTGAGTAATTTAGTAAAATTACAGCAGATAGTGTGAACCAGTATTTTCAATGTTGGAGTGTAAGTTGACAGACCAGTAAGAGTAGGAGGCTAGAATGATCTATGTGATAATGGATTAGAGTTGAAGATATCAGTGTGGACTTCTGTAGTACTTAGTACACATAAAGATAGTTAAGCATATAAACCCTTATAGATATATGTGGATACATGTATTAATGCACATCTATTTCCTTCCTCTGTCATCTAAAGGGCCCTAAAATAGCTCCAAAGTAAGAATGTGCATACTTAATGCCCAGGTGTTCATTTGTAATACTATTCTTTAATAAGATGAACCAGGAATTTTGTAGAAATAGCTGATTCTATGATTGTTAAAAGCAATATATAAAATGAGGCTGGAACATACTGTAGCATTACAAACCAAGGAGGTTCTCAAAGAGAAAAATGCTTATTTTGATAGGTCTGTGACAAAGGGACACAGGAACCAATGTAAAGACCTCCAATGATCAAAGACAGAAATTCGCATGAGCAACAAAATAATTAGTATTAGATATAACCTAAGATATAAAATTTGTAAACATGAGCCATACTTTTACACATAAATATCGAGTTATACAATGAGAGAGAACAGATGTTTTTCCCTCAAATAATTACAAATAATTTATGTAGATAATCCTACCTCAAGGTGGTAAAACATAACTCCTCACTCCTTATGGTGCATAGTGACTTTCTTTCAAAGAGTACAGTACGGAAAGAGGAAAAACACAATGACTCTACAGTGGAGGAACCAGAAAAACTACTTCAGCAAGGTTGGTTATGAAGGTCAACATAAACAGTGGTAACTCATGTTAATAGTATGCACCCTTGATATTATGGAATGAAAATAGCACTTTACCTCTGTGATCTTTCTTCCAAAAAAAAAATTAATCACAGTTTAATCATGGAAAAACATCATACAAGTTTCTAGTGATGGACATTCTATATAATACCTAAACAGTACTCCTCAAAATTGCTATGTCATCTAAAACAAAGAAATTCTGAGAAATTGCTATACCCAAGATAAGTCTGAGGAGACCCAATGACCAAAAGTAATGTGGTAACCTCAATGAGATCTTGAAAAAGAAAAAAGAACATGCAGATTTTTTTTCTAATTACCTAGAAAGAAAACTTCGGGCTGGCTTCAGAGCTTCATTGATACACCCAGTGTCAAAATATAACAAATTCTGAATGGAAAGAATAAGACAATATGTGTGACCCCAGAATCTTATACCTAAGTTATTAATTATTTAAAATATTTACAATATATATTGTTTAAATGAAAAGTAACAAAAAATTTACAATACCCACAGAATATTTTGCAGTGTTTTCTTGAACTAGTGAATGGACCAAATTAAATAACTCAGAACTTGGAAATGTAGACATGAGGGTATAAAAGAATCTGAATGGATGACTATTAAAATAATTACAGAATTGAGGACAAGCAATTGTGACTTAAGAATGGAATACAAAATCATAACAATTGGCAATTTTAATATATGATGCAACTAAGAAAAATTAAATGAACAACAAAAGATATCAGGACTTTGAAATTTGCAATTTTGGGCATCTTTTATATCTAGATGTTAGCTTTATGAGGGCAGGTATTTTGTCTGTTTTCTTCAAAGATACCTGAAACAGCAGCTAAAATACTGTCTAGTACATAATAGGTGCTTAATAAATGTTTACTGAATAAATAACAGAATCAATAAATGCCATCTAATGCTGACAAATAAAACCAGGTTGATGAGAATCTGTACTCTATGTACCATGGATACTCTACTACCATAATAAGCTAGTTCAGTCTCAGGGTGCTGGAGCAAAAGTCACTTTCCACATGCCCATGCTCTAGTCACCAGCTCAGCCACAATGCAGGTTCAGACCCTAGAGTCAAAGTAGCTCTGTGCATGCCCATACTCCTCTCCCTGAATCCCCAGCTGCTTCACAAGCATTAACACCTCTTACACCACTACCAACATGGCAGCAGGAGTGCCTGTGCCCTGGGCATCAGTGCTATTACTACTCTCTACCCTAGAGTGATAGTTTCTCTATGCATTCTCATGCTTTAGGTCTCAGCTCTGTTACTCATCCTTGGATGGCACTCATTATACAGCAATCCCACTGTCATGATGCAGAGGCAAGCAAGCCAGACCCAGTGTCAAGAGGGATACCCTCAGTTATGACTTCTCCGGTGGCAGAAAAAGAAATCAGAAGGACCCAAGAAGCCACTGTCACTGAAGACAACAGCTGTAAACACCACCATAGACACCAACAGTGCTGGCCGCTAAGGATCCCTAAAATTGTCACTAACATTGACCTCAGTTAACAGAGCTGCCTGGAGCCTATGTTACTACACTCTCACTCAAGTCAGAACTGCTCTACTCTACCCAGCTAGTGCCCTCACAGCCATCCACAGGGGAAGTTCTTTCTTCATGAAAAGCAGTCCATAAAATCTCAAAGAGGTAATTGCTACATAATAAGTATAGATATGAATTTAAAGCAGTAAGAAAAATTAATAACCAAGGAAACACAGCACAACTAAAATAACACAATCATTTCCTTGTAACTGATCCCAGAGAAATGAGGGCTTGTGAACTGCCTGACAAAGAATTGAAACTAGTTCTTTTAAGGACGCTTGGCAAAATTTTAAAAATACATAGAAATAGTTCAACAAAATCATGAAAACAATAAAACAACTTTTTAAATATTTTTAAAATATTTTTTTAGAAAGTAAGAAAAATTGTGGTGCTGAAAAAATACAGTAAATGAAATAAAATCACAATGAAGTGTGTCAGCAGCAAAAGTGATCAAGCAGGAAAATGAATGTATGAACTCAAAAACACCTTATTTGATAATATACAAAGGAGAAAAAAATAAATGAAAAGGAGTCAAGAAAGCCTAGAAGACTTAAGTGACAGCATAAAAACAAAATAACTAGCTTTTATATTACATGAGATAAGGTTAAAGAGAGAATGGGACAAAAATCTTATTTTAAAAAACAATAGCTTAAAAATCTCAAATCAAGTCAAAGATCTAAATATCCAGCTACAGGGAGGTCAAAGCTTTCAAAATTAAATCCAAACAAGACTGTAGAAAGACATATTATAAAGAACTTCCAAAAATAAAAGATACAACATCCTGAAACTAGCAATAGCATGAAGGAAGTCACATATACAGGAATTTTAATAAGACAAATAGACCAATTACAGAGAATAAACAGAACCCAGAAATAAATCCACACATGTATGGTTAATTTCATTGTTTGAAAAAGATGCCAAGAATGCACTGTGGCGAAACAGCTGTATCTTCAGTAAATTATATTGGGAACAATGGATATCCAGATGTAAAATAAAATTAGACCTTCATCTCACACCGTATATAAAAATAAACTCAAAAGGTATTAGAGACTTGTATTAGACTGCACTGCTATAGAGAAATACCTGAGACTGGATAATTTACATAGGAAAGAATTTTAATTGGATCACAGTTGTGCAGGCTGCATAGAAAGCATGATGCTGGCATATGCCCAGCCTCTGGAGAAGCCTCAGGAAATTTACAATCATGGCAGAAGGCAAACGGGGAGCAGGCAAATCACATGGACGGAGCAGAAGGAAGAGAGTAAGGGATGAGGTTCTAGACACTTTTAAATAATTAGTTATCATGAGAACTAATTCACTATCATGAGGAAAGTACCAAGAGGTATAGTGCTAAATAATTCATGGAAGGTATGCCCCCATGATCCAATTACCTCCCACCAGACCCTACCTCCAACATTCATGATTACATTTCAATATGAGATTTGGGCAGGGATACACATCCAAACTATATCAAGACTTAAATGTAAGACCTGAAATAAAAAAAACAAAAAAACAAAAAAAAACAAAAAAAAACTGCTGAAAGAAAATTGCGGCACTATTCACAATAACAAAGACTTGGATCCAACCCAAATGCCCATCAATGATAAAATGGATGAAGAAAATGGGGCACGTATACACCATGGAATGCTATGCAGTCATAAAAGAGGATGAGTTAATGTCCTTTGCAGGGACATGGATAAAGCTGGAAACCATCATTCTCAGCAAACTGGCACAAGAACAGAAAACCAAACTCTACATGTTCTCATTCGTAAGTGGGTGTTGAACAATGAGAACACATGAACACAGTAAGGGAAACATCACATACCAGGACCTGTTTGGGGGCTGGGAACTAGGGGAGGGATAGCAGGGTGTTGGGGGGATAGGGGAGGGATAGCATCAGGAGAAATAGCTAATGCAGATGATGGGGCGATGGATCCAGCAAACCTCCATGGCACGTGTATACCTATGTAACAAACCTGCACATTCTGCACATGTATACCAGAACATAAAGAATAATAAAAAAATTAAATAAAACAAAAAAGGAGAAATATATTTCCTAGTGCTGTATCACTTTTGAAAAGTTTCAGAATTATTAGCCAGTGTAATTGGACTAAAGTGTATTAGAATATGAACAGTGATAACAAAATCATTACTTACAAATGACTAGATTGTTTATTTTAAAAGTGTAAGATTATCAACTAAAAACCTCTTAGAAACAAGACTTTAGCAAGGTGAATGGTTATATACTTAATACAAAACACTGCTGAAATAAATCACAGATGACACAAACAAATGGAAACACATCCCATGGTCATTGATGGGAAGAATGAATATAGTGAAAATCACCATACTGCCCAAAGCAGTTTACATATTCAATGCAATTTCCATCAAACATACCATCATCATTCTTCACAGAACTAGACAAATCCCCTGCAAAATTCATATGGAACCAAAAAAACCCTGCATAGCCGAAGCAATGCTAATCAAAAAGATGAATCTGCAGGCATCACATTACCTGACTTCAAATTATGCTGCAAGTCTGTAGTTACCAAAACAGCATGGTACTGGTATAAAAACAGGCACAGAGACCAATGAAACAGAATAAAGAATGCAGAAATAAAGCCAAATACTTAACAGCCAACTGATCTTTCACAAAGCACACAAAAACATACATTGGGGAAATGACACCCTATTCAATAAATCATGCTGGGAAAACGGGCAAGCCACATGTAGAAGAAAAAAAGTGGATCCCCATCTCTCATCTTATAAAAAAGTCAACTCAAGATGGATCAAAGACTTACACTTAATGCCTGAAACCATAAAAAGTCTAGAATATAACATTGGAAAAACCCTTCTAGACATTGGCTTAAGCAAATATTTCACGACCAAGAACCCAAAGCAAATGGAATAAAACAAAGATAAACAGATGGGACTTAATTAAACTAAAAAGCTTATGTAAAATAAACAAAAAAATAAGCAAACAGACAACTCACAGAATGGAAGAAAATCTTCACAAACTATGCAATCACAAAAGGGCTAATATTCAGAATCTACAAGGAACTCAAACAAATCAGCAAGAAAAAGACAAACAATTCCGTCAAAAAATGGGCTAAGGATATGAATAGACAATTTGCAAAAGAAGATATACAAACAGCCAACAAACATATAAAAAATGCTCAATAGTACTAATCATCAGGGAAATGCAGATTAAAACTACAGTGAGATACCACTTCACTCTTGCAAGAATGGTCATAATCAAAAAATCAAAAAAGTAACAGATGTTGGTGTGGATGTGGTGAAAAGGCAACACTGCTAGTGTTAATGTAAATTAGTACAACCACTGTATAAAACAATATGGAAATTCCTTAAAGGACTAAAAGTAAAATTATAATTTGATTCATCCTACTACTAGGTATCTACCCAAAGTCAAAGAAGTCATTTTATAAAAAAGATATGTAAACATAAATATGTTTATAATAGCACAATTTGCAATTGCAAAGATAACGAACCAACCTAAATGCCCATCAACTGGCAGATGAATACAGGAAATGGAGTATATATACAACATGGAACACTCCTCAGCCATAAAAAGAACAAAATAATGTCTTTTATAGCAATTTGGATGGAAGATAGAAGATATTCTATTTCAGTCATGACTCAACGAGTTTAAAGTTATCTGGAAAAAATATATGAAAAGATATAGGATTTTTTAAAAAGGGGTAATGACACAAGACCACACGTTTTATATATCAGTTTGATAATACTCCAAGAATAGATTAAACAAGCAACAGAATAGAATAACCAGAAAGTATTAATGAGATTCAGTATATTCTAAAAGATTAGTAAAAAGATGGATTACTTAATAAATTTTATGGGGTAATATGGTAGCTATTTGGGAAAAGTTCATAAACCTAGATTTTCATCTCAAACTTTACACAGAGATAAATTTCAGTTTCACAAAAAAATTTTCAATAAAATAGAATTCTGTATAATTCTTTAAAATATTCTTTAAAAATCTTTGTTAGCAAATGACATTGCAAAACAAGATATGGAAATCATAAATCTATAAAAGAAAATATTTATAGTTTTTTATACAATGAAACTTTAAAAATGCCATAAATTCTCAAGAGGTAAGATAAATTAAATACAAGTGTTTGCAGTGTATTGACAGATAAGAGATTAATTTATCTAATAAAAAGAGGTCATACAAATGAACGTGAAAAATATGAAGTAGCCAATAGAAAAATGGGCAAAGTATATGAATGAAAAGTATGTAATAGAATGAAGAAAAGTAGCCCGTGAGTGCATTGAGAGATGTTTACTCTTATTATTCAAAAAATTCACATTACAATTGGCAAATATTTAAAGTCAGTTGCTCAGAGTTTAAGAAGAAACCCAATAACAATCACTTATCAATCCTCCATGATATCTGCATAAATTGAAAAATAAGAGTAAAGCAGAATTAAATTGAGTTATTTAACAGTACTGGTCCAAGACAGGATTGATTATCCTCTGACCTCATTAGCAGATCATGTGTTTTTTGTGTGCAGCCTTACCTCAAAGGAAAAAGAAGAATTAAGTCATGAATGGCCAGTTAATTTCTCTCAGATTCACCAAACACGTAAGTTATTCCAAGTCCATGAGGAGGAGGAAAAAATCTACGCATTGATATTAATGTCCCTCCACATGGATGAATGTGTCACAGCTAGAAAAAGCATTTTTCTTCAATTGTCTCCTGAACTGTATCATCTTAACCCTCTAATCTAAGCCATTACAACTATCATTCAACCAGTGGTTTGTCTATTTGTACCATTCAGTGGAAGAGATCAGCTGTCTTTCAAGACAGCTATCTTCTAAGAGGCTGACTCTCTTTATACCAACCACTGATTCTCTCTTTATACCAACCACTGATTCTTCTGATATCTTTCTGGGACTACTAGCTGATATAGATTTTGCCTACAGAAACTTCTGAAATAAATCAGAAGCCAGGTAAATGTTCATTCTCTCTTATTTTATCCCCAGCTGATGTTATTCCCAGCTTCTTTGTTCAATATATCTTTTCAGAGTTTCTACAATGAGAATAAAAGACATCATTGAAATACTCCAACTATAAAATGCCAACCATAAAATATCACACATTTGAATACATAACCCAATCATCACATATTTCAGGGAGAAATAGAAGTCTCAAAATTAATTCTCCTAGAAAATTAGCGTCCAAACAAACTGAACTTCAAAGGATTTAAGGCCCTAAATCAAATTATTTTGTCCTTGCCAGTTAAGTTTAAGTAAATTAAAATTTTATCCAATTTCTTAGTCCCTAAATCTTAGAAAGATTGTTGATCAACACCTGAATAGAATTAGCATTCTTTTGACAACTTCCGCCTGGCTTCCCAGTGGTAGGTATATAATTTTTTTTCAGTTTTATTGGTTCCTTCATTGCCAAGTCTTTTATGAGGCTTGATTTTCAAATAATTCATAGAATTCACACAACACATAATTATCATAATGCCAGCAATGAAGATGCCAAATTTAATTTTTTAAAAGCCAATCCTATAGCAGTTATGCCAGGCAAAATCATATTCCCACAATATAGTACTTTAACTATGTCAAACAATGTAACAACGACTTACTGGTATATGAGGGAAAAGGGTAGAAAAAGACATGCTTAGTATTAACTTTGCCAATGAATCAACTGGAGGTCAATTGTGCTGAATGTATAACCTGTAAACTTAAACTAAGTCAAGAGAAATCCCCCTATAAGAACAAATTTTGGCATCATCTGAAATATTAAGCTTTCTCTTGGGTGAAAATCTACCTATGCAAATTTACACCTGTCTCAGAGAGAGGGATTTGAAACATCATAGCATTTTATTTCTTATCTAGATCCTACCATTAATATTTTATTATACTTCACTTACAACATATCTATCATTTATTTTTCAATCCATCCATCAGTTTGTTGTATTTTTTGAGAATTCCAAAATAAACAAAGGCACAGTTTTTCTTTCATATGTGAGTATGCATGCCATTAATAATAATTCAATGTTTATATTTCTTTATGTTTTTTAACCAAAGCTTCTTACTTTTACTGCAGAGGTCTTGCTAAATTCACTTATTATTTCTAACAGTTGTTTTGTAGAATCTTTAGGCTTTTCTACATAAAAATTATGCCATTGCAAAATAAAGATAGATTTGTTTTTTCAATGCCTTCACATTTTTTTGTTGTCTTATTCCAATGGCTTGAACAGCTAGTACAAGACTGAATAGAAGTTAAAAGAATATGTAGCCTTGCCTTGCTCTATATCTTAAGGAAAACCATTCAAAGTTTCACCACTAAGTATAATTATAGTTATGTGAGGTTATTTTGTAGATACACAATTTCCAGTTTTATCAGGAATGTATATTGAATGTTATCCACATTTTCTTCTACTAAAATTATATAGTTTATGAAGCAACATCTATTTTAATAACAGTCCTGGTCTCTTCGCAGTTTTTTCATTTTACCTAATGGGATGAGGAATGGAAATCTGATTAGTGATATTTTTAAAAGGAGAAAATTCTCTGGCTTAGCAGAGTTTTCTGCTGTTTTTTTTTTCCTCTTGGGAGTGAGTGGTCTACAGGGAGCAATTGTTCTCTTCTGTTCCTTTAGAAACAACATTCTACAACAGGAATGCTAGTATTAGGACACCAGAAATTGTTCAAGCTCTATAATTTGTGATATTGAAATTCTTCTCCCTGATCAGAATCATTTATCCTTGCATTCTAGTAGGATATAATATCAGGAACCCCACTTACACATACACTTAAGCCACATTCTCCAACATCCACATGTCAGTAATGAAAGGTTATCTTTTGATCCTTATCTTATTTGTATTATTTCCCACATTATTAAGCCAGAAACATTGTAAAATAGACCTTTTGGGGACAAAGTAATTCTGAGAGAGCGAGTCTTCTCACATTCTCTTTATGAATGGCCTTTAACTATGGTATATAATTTCTAATAATCACCTTAATTGTGTAGCATATTATTCATTTTTCATAAATTTAGGCATCTTAGAGATAATTTTCAAAATATACAATTTTGATTCAGTTTTCTTCTATTTCTTTTTTTAAATTTTTTTTAAATTATACTTTAGGTTCTGGGGTACATGTGCAGATCATGTAGGATTGTTGCGTAGGTACGCACATGGCAATGTAGTTTGCTGTCTCCATCCCCCCATCACCTGTATCTGGCATTTCTCCCCATGTTATCTCTCCCCAACCTCCCCACCCCCTACTGTCCCTCCCCTAGCCCCCACCAACAGACCCCAGTGTGTGATGCTCCCCTCCCTGTGTCCGTGTGTTTTTATTGTTCAGAAGCAATTTTTCTTTAAAATATACTATAGGTTTATGTTGAGTTATCAACATTTTTATTGTGAAATAATGTAAAGTAAAAAAAAAATTTAACTTTCTGTGAGAATCACTGGGTTCTACCACAAATAATCTCTGTCTTTCCTATTTAACACTGTTGGCTCCTCTCCTCTCACTTTGTACAATTCCCTTCTATGCATCTTCACTCAAATATAAAGCAAAAGCATCCATGAACAAATATATTAGAAGAGTTGCTCTTAATCTTGGATTTAAAAGTGTTTTTGCTTTAAGATGAAAAAGACTATTGGTTTCAAAGGTTCTCTAGATTTTCATCATTTGAAGACAAATCTATGGATAGAAATGGAATTTGTGATTTGAATTGCATTTTTTCACCTCTATGAGTTTTATCATATAGATGTGGCCTTTATATTATTTCTGGAAATATGATTCATATTCTGGAGTTTTATAATGAAATACATTTATAACAAACATTGTAACAAAATGCATTTTTGGTAAAAGAAAAATATAAGAAATCTCTTTTGGGCATTACAGAGTTAATATGATACTTGGTATTAAATACCTGCTAAGAAATAGAGTGTCTTCTCAATTCTCAAAGAAATGTTAGATGCTATTTAGACTACATTTAGTGTTTTACATATATTCCAGAAATTTATCATCCTTAAATTCAAGGAGCTGCATAACAAAAAAACTGCATAGCAGATTCCTAGTGAATCCTTATGAGTGTCTCATTTGCTTAATTATTTATTTATTCAAAAATATTTCTTGAATGTCTACTATGTACCAGACACTATGTTAAGCGTGTTGTAGAAATAAACAAGTGGATGAAGAGAGAAGGTTGGATCATAAGGAGAAAAGGTTGGCTCTCTGGCACTGCTTCAACCAGATCAGGCCTTCTTTAACTGTTGTGTATTTTGGACTTCTGTAAAAGATTTTCATGAGTAAAATACGTAAAATCACTGGTATGGGTAATAATCAAGTACCAAAATATCCACTCCCTCGCCATATTAGTTACCTAAAAATTCAATAGATTTGCACACATTTTCTGTCTTCGTTAAAGTTACATTGCTTCGGATGCTTCATTTATATATCACATTGTAAAATTTTGTGTCTTTCAAATTGTGTTCCCTCTGAACCGAAGGATGATTCTAAACAGACTTAGTACACTGTCTCCAGTACACAGAAAAATTCATAGACCCGTGGACTCTTTTCTATGATCACAAACTTCACACTTATTTCTAAATAGTATATAGTGTAAAAACATAAATAGTTCCAAATAGCCTGTGAAAATGGTTAATTCCAATTAAATTTTTAGTCATTTTTTAGTCTACTGTGAGGCTTTGCTTTTATATCTGAGCACACGGCTGATTGCCCTGACTAGGTACTGGCATTGTTGTTATGATTATGATTATCAGCATCATTATCATTAAAAGGCTATCTTTGATTAATGGTGCTTAAGTGGTACTTAATTATAAATATTTTCTTTCTTGACTGTCCACATTTCTATCTTTTTTTTTTTTTTGAGACAGTCTCTCTCTTGTCACCCAGGCTGGAGTGCAATGGTGTAATCTCAGTTCACTATAACCTCTGCCTCCCGGGTTCAGGTGATTCTCCTGCCGCAGCCTCCCAAGTAGCTGGGATTACAGGCACCCGCCACCACACCCAGCTAATTTTTTGTATTTTTACTAGAGATGGAGTTTCATCATGTTGGTCAGGCTGGTCTTGAACTCCTGATCTGAGGTGATCTACCCACCTTGACCTCCCAAACCAAAGTGCTGGGACAACAGGTGTGAGCCACCATACCTGGCCTTATATCTTTTTATTTATGCATTTTTGGCATCTTTCATAGACAAGAATGCTTGAATTTCATTTTGTCTGAAAGAATAAGAATTGAATAAACAAGGAGAAAAAATTCTAAACTAGCAAGGAAAACAAAAAGATATTCAATGAGGTTTAAATATGCTCAAATTCATTTATTAGCTGTTAGTTATAGCTTATTTCTTCAAATAACACCAGTCAATTGTACTTAAAGCACACACACACACACACACACACACACACACACACACAAAACAGAAAAAAACCTACCTCTTCTAACACTGACAAAAACATTTTCCACATTCAGTCTTGGTTATCAAAACCTAAATGTACTTTATTATTTTAACTATTAAGCAAATCCAAAGAAAGCAGCTGCCTATAAAAAATATTTTCCATTTTGTTATAGGTTTGTTTTACATAAAAGTGTGCTGGGTCTATGAACACACACATCTACAGGAATACACACATGCAGAATCCTGTTGAACACACAAGAGGCAAAATACATGAAATGCTGAGAATTCAGAATTTTGTAGAACTGACATAATTACAGCCAGAAATTTTTCCACATCTAACTAAACTCAAAAGGCCACGAATTTTTAGAAGTACTTTTCTCTTCAAATATACCATTCAGTAATCCATGGTCTGACTCTTCAAGGATATCAAAACTGAAAGAGGCCTGGTCAGGCACATCATTGTGTATGGCATAATCGTTCTGGAAAGACTGCAGTGGATTTTGTCTTCTGAAAAGTATCAATTCTGAGGCTTTATCAGTAACTGTACTTCCACCAAAAGCAACTTGTCACAAGTTTACAGACTATTTATTTAGGTTAGACTGCTACATGGCTTAAAAGGTCTTAAGACTCACTGATTCTTCAAGCTGTTGAACTTCCTCATCACCTTCAGTGCAGGAAGAGGGTGTATTTTCCTCATGTCTAGGTTGTGAAAAATCCAAACTGGAGACAGTATGCCTGTCACTGGGACTCAATCTCCATCACAGGAGAAAATGAACTATTTTTCAAAATGCCTCAGCCAAGTTTTCCCATAAAGCACTAGAGAGTAAATATTTTAGGTTTTGTGGGCTATAAAGTCTCCGCCACAACAATTCAACTCTGCTGTTGTAGCACTAAAGCAGCCATTGGTAATATGTAAATGAATGAATGTGGATGTGTTCCAGTAATATTTTCTTTACAAAAATAATCAGCTAGTCAGGCCAGATTTGGTTCACAGTTTGTAGTTTGAAGAACACTTGTGATATGGTTTGGTTGAGTCCCCAACGAAATCTCATCTTGAATTGTACTTCCCGTAATCCATACATGTCATGTAAGAGACCCAGTGGGAAGTGATTAAATTATGAGGGCAGCATGCTCTTCTTGTGCTATTGAGTGAGTTATCAAGTGATCTGATGGTTTAATAAGTGTTTGGCACTGCCTTTTCTGGCACTTCTTTTCCTTGTGAAGAAGGTGCTTTTCTGCCCCTTCGCCTTCTGCCATGATTCTAAGTTTTCTGAGACCTACCCAGCCATGCTGAACTGTGAGACAATTAAACCTCTTTTCTTTATAAATTACCTACTTTGGGGTATGTCCTTATAGCAGTGTGAGAATGAACTAGTCAGTTCTTACGCTGCTGTTGAAGACATACCCAAGACTGGGTGAATTATTAAAAAAAAAAAAAAAAAAAAGGAGGGTTAATGGACTCACAGTTCCATGTCACGGGGCAGGCCCAGAATCATGGGAGATGGCAAAAGGCATGTCTTACATGGCAGCAAGAAGAGAGAATGAGAGCCAAGTGAGAGGTGATACCCCTTATAAAGCCAGCAGTACACAAGACTTATTCACTACCACAAGAACAGTAAGGGGGTAACTGTTCCCATGATTCAATTATCTCCCACCAGATCCTTCCCACAACACATGGGGATCATGGGAACTACTATTCAAGATGAGATTTGGATGAGGACACAACCAAACCATATCATTCTGCCCCTGGGCTCTTCTAAGTCTCATGTCCTCACATTTCAAAACCAATTATGCCTTCACAACAGCCCCAAAGCCTTAATTCATCCCAGGATTAACTAAAAAGTCCACAGTATGAAATCTCATCTGAGACAAGGCAAGTCCCTTCTGTCTATGAGCCTGTAAAATCAAAAGCAAGTTAGTTACTTCCTGGGTACAGACAATGGGTAAATACAGCTGTTACAAATGGGAGAAACTGGCCAAAAGTTCTGAAATCCAATAGGGCAGTCATTAAACCTTAAACTTTCAAAATGATCTCCTTTGACTTCATGTCTTACATCCAGGTCATGCTGATGTAAGAGGTGGGCTCCCATAGCCTTGGGCAGCTCCAACCCTGTGGGTTTGCAGGGAACAAAGACCCTACTGCCTGCTTTCACAGACTGGAGCTGAGTGTCTGTGGCTTTTTTAGGCACACAGTGCAAGCTGTCAGTGGTCAAATCTACCATTCTGGATTCTAGAGGACGGTGGCCCGCTTCTCACAGCTCTTCTAACAAGTGCCTCAGTGGGGTCTCTTTGACCCCACATTTCCCTTCTACACTGACCTAGCAGAGATTCTCCATGAGGGCTCCAGTCCTGTAGCAAACTCCTAGATAGCCAGGCATTTTCATACATCCTCTAAAATCTAGGCAGAGGTTCCACAACCTCAGTTCTAGACTTCTGTGCACCTACAGGCTCAACATCATATGAAAGCTGCCAAGGCTTGGGGCTTGGCCCTCTGAACCCACAGCTCAAGCTCTATGTTGGTCTCTTTTAGCCACTGCTGGAGTTGAAACAGCTAGGATGCTGGGCACCATGTTTGGAGGCTGCATAGAGCAACGGGGCTCTGGGTCTGTCCCACAAAACCACTTTTTCCTCCTAGGCCTCCAAGCCTGTGATGGGAAGGGCTGCCATGAAGGCCTCTGACACGCTCTGGAGGACATTTTTCCAATTGTATTGGTGATTAGCATTTGGTTTCTCGTAACTTATGTAAATTTCTGCAGCTGGCTTGAATTTTCTCCCAGAAAAATTGGGTTTTCTTTTCTACTGCAGCATCAAGCTGTGAATTTTTTAAACTTTTATGCTCTGTCACCTCTTGAATGCTCTGCTGCTTAGAATTTTTTTTTCCACCAGATACCTCAAATCATCTCTCTCAAGTTCAAAGTTTCACAGATATCTAGGGTGGGGCAAAATGCTGCCAATCTCTTTGTGTAGCAAGAGTGACCTTTACTCCAGTTCCCAACAAGTTCCTCACCTCTGTCTGAGACCACCTCAACCTGGATTTTATTGTCCATCTCAGTATTAGCATTTTGGTAAAAGTCATTCAGCAAGTCTCTAGGAAGTTCCAAAATTTCCCACACCTGCCTGTCTTCTGAGCCCTCCAAGTTGCTAGAAAGTTTCAAACTTTCCCACATCTTCCTGTGTTCTTAGCCCTCCAAACTGTTCCAACCTCAGCCTTTTACCCAGTTCCAAAGTCACTTTCAGTTTCAGGTGTCTTTACAGTAGCACTCAACTCTACTGGTGCCAATTTACTGTATTAGTTGGTTCTCACATTGCTAATAAAGGCATACCCAAGACTGGGTAATCTGTAAAAAAGAAAAAAAGGTTTAATGAACTCATGGTTCCATATAGCTGGGAAGGCCTCACAATCATGGTGGAAGGTGAAAGACAAGTCTTACATGGTGGCAGACAAGAGGCAATAAGAGCCAAATGAAAGGGGAAACCCCTTATAAAACCATCACATCTCATGAGACTTATTCACTACCACAAGAACAGCATAGGAAAAAAACTGCCCACATGATTCAATTATCTGCCACCAAGTCCCTCCCACAACATGTGGGAATTATGGAAGCTGCAATTTAAGTGAGATTTGACTGGCAACTCAGCCAAATCATATCACAAGTGGTCTTCAAAATAAAAACTGTGAACGAAATCGGGCCATATAATGGAACTTGTTTTCTGGAGGAAGGCATTTGTCCTACCTATATGCCTTAGGCTATGGGTATTATTTTATTCAGGGTCAGAATTAGAGGTTTTTGATGTTATAGCGGTGTAGCCAACTACCCATGTAGTGTGCTATGTTAACCACCACTGCAAGACTTATTACAGAGTATGACCCTAGTCATCTTACTTCTTAGCATCAATTGTTCAAAAAAAGGTCTGGACATGTGCTCTTTTTGATCATAAATACTGAAAATTTTCTCCTTCCACAACTTAATTAAAATGCACATTTATAAGCACATTGATTGACTCCACATAACTTAGCAAGGAGTGGAACTCCAAAGAAAAAAGACCAAGGACAGTGAAACTTTGATAGAGAAGAAAAATCCAGTGATTTCTAGGATGTCCCAGTAAAACTGTTGAATACTTCAGCCAGTCAAACTTATAACGAGGGTTGTAAGTGCCTGAAGGAATAAAATAAGTTAAAGATAATTCTCCATCAATAAATGGCCTGGGATAGCTTTTGCACTGATGTTTTAAATATGAAAAGTGGGAAAAGAATGACAGGATATATAAGTTTAGTTTCAAAACTGATCATCAGTGTTGGCTCACCTACAGCCTATTTTTAACTATAATATCTGTTGAATGGTACAGGAATAGTTGCAAACCCTCCTGTAAAATGTATTACTGTATACCAAGCCATATGTCAAGTGCTCAAAGCATGCTGGTAAAAAGATATACTGTCTCTCTGTACACATATTGCTTTCTCACACTTGCTTTCTGTCCTAACAGACTATTAAAACATAGTGTCATAAATGCTGCAGTATAAATAAATACAGTGTGTGCTAAATGAACACATAAGAGAGACTCAACTCTCATTTATGGTCAAGGAATGCTTCCTGGAATAAGTTTTAATTAACATGAGACTTCAAAATATATACATTTCAGATTGAAGAAATAGCAAGTTAACAAGACACAAAGCTGAGAGAAGCAGAGCACATTTTTGTAACTGAAGGAGGTTCAGTTTGTTTTGAGAAAGAGAGAGCAGTGGCTGCAGACAGCAGTGAGACATGGGCATGCTGAAGTAGCAGCGTGAGCCAGTTTGTTTAGGAATATCAGCAGTTTGGAGTAAACATTGACCCTGACTGATGTGCAAGCAAAATTAAACCCCACTCCTATTCCAGAAACCTCAAGAAATCCTCTATGGGATGGACCACAAAGCCAAGTGAAAGCAGTGAGTCAGTCTAATTTGGGCATAAATGTCAGTGTGATTTCATTTTCACCCTTATGCTCATGAGGCCTGAGGACATTCAGCTTATATAAGATTTATTTCTAGCCAGGGCAGCAGGACATTTGTGGGTCACATAAATATCCCTCACTAACCTTTGCCTATTTACAGTTGGGGGTTAAAAATATAATTAACCACTGATGAAAAAGGACACCAAGCAAGTGTTTGATCACTAGTCGAGTGGGGAGCCAGGGGGAAATCTATCAAGCCCTGCAGCAAGGACAGTACAGCTAAAGACCTTTACACACAATTTCTATTGATACATCACATGGTCAGGCCTTAGGAACACCTGGAGTGCAAGGCTGATAGCTAGTAGTAGCCTTCTCTTCTAGCTCACACACACGCGTGCATGGAATAAACACTTGTCATCCATAATTTCACATTTTCTTATCCTTATAGAATTTAGAGTCTCTGATTATGATAGTCTAAGAATACAGTATAATCAGTACTAAAAGTAGGTTGAATGTTATTCAATTGTCCATGATTCAGTGCCTCAAAATCATTATATGTAAACAGGAATTTTTCTTGGTTCTTTCACCTACCTAATTTTTTTTTGCATGTAGTTGCCCCAGTGTCAGTTCTTCAGAACACTTGTTTCATCAATTACCAGAATTATGTGATCAAGTTGATTCGAGAAACATTCAGTTAAACCATAGGTTCTGTCATCATTGTCGTTATCATATTTCTTATTGTGGGACTTCTGAGAGGCTTCAATACACCAAGATGAACTCTGTATCTATGAAATAGCTCTATAGTATTAATCGTCTGTTCCCCTGGTGGCCTTGAAACTTTTGTAAGAGCAGATATTGTGTCATTCATTGCTACATCCCGATATCCGATGGATTGCTTTGGACTTATTAGGCATTTTAAATGTTTGTAAAATGAATGAAGAGACATTTTCAGGGATAATGTTCCATGGAAAACATTTTGTAAAGCACTCTGTAAATATATTAACCAAATATATCTGTCAAATTCCAGCTAGCTTATTCTATCATGTCAAGTAGTACTACTGTTTTGCTAAAATGTGTATTGATAGCACTTACAATGATGTTAGGAAATGTCAAGATGTAACAGTGAGTACTGAAACAATAGGAAACTCTCATAGAGAGGTTAGTGGATAAGAATCCTGCATAATTGGACTATTTCAGCTAAACATTGTCTGTAATTTTTAATCTGCTTCTAAAACATTTTTTAATTGCTATATATACATATAGTCAAAAAGTGCTATATAATGACCAAAGAACGATTATTCTCAAAATTTTCTTGGGATATTTATAAAGTAAGTTTGTTTGGTTCTTTTATAATTTAGTTGTTTCTCAAATGAAAAATACATAAAATCTCCTTGGAATAAAGATATTTCATAAATAAACTGGATATGCATTCTGGATGACAGATGCTGAGTTCAGAAACCTTTTGTCATTTTTTATTGGAAGCACTATCTTGCAATGCACAATATGCTGATCTGTCCTTATATGATTAGAGGAATCAATGCCAGTTATGGATGTGAACAGACAGCAGTTGCTAATCCCAATGTCTGTTTGTTTAGATCATGAAATAAAAACCACTTAATTAAACTCCATAGGCAATTTATAATCACCTATGCACAGGGCATTCCTGAAAATTTTTGCTCTAAGCATTCAGTAAGTCCTTGGCATCTTGCCTTCTGTGATTACTCAGCTTAGGAATTCTACCACCATGAGTAAAATGCATACATACCCTATTCTTTTTGATAGACTAGGGATAACAGATAGAAAAAGGAGTCTTATTTTCTTTTCTCCAACTGTTAATGATGATCAGGCTTCAGTATCATATGAAGTGTTCTATATATTTCACTGGGAAAATTAATACTTTCAGTGGTTTTCTTTTTTTCTCTTCTTTTCTATAAGTACTGAAGAATTGAAACTTGTGTTGCTTTCTTGCTTATTTATTTAAGTGATTCGGAATAAAACAGAACAAAATCATAGCAGTAACAGTTGAGAAGATGAGGTTGACATTTTGTGCTGAGTTTGAGACATAATAGCTGAATGTGATCTTAAAGATTTCCAGGTCTGTAAAGGATACATGGCCTTCAACGTGGTGTCAACTGTGATTTCTGTAGCTGTCTAAAAATCAGTTAAGCAAGATATTGAAATGATCTAAGTGGAGAAGACTGCCTTGATTAAAGTGCCTATTATGGCCTTACAAAGGGAACAATATATTTCAAACCTATCATATTCTAGTTATTGCAAGAACTGCATATGAGGCTGGGGGAGGGTAATGCATCAAGTCATAAGTCTAAATGGTTGTAAGACTTATGGAGAAGTTTCTATCTATGAAACAACATCAGCCTACTGAATAAATAAGTGTTATCTCTTTTCCACTGCTAGGCTTACTAAAGGTAAATGTGCTGTGACAAGAGGAATATGTTTATGTGCATGTGAAAAATCAATTATGAGCTAAAAATGTATCTTTAATACTTCTTAATATGCAGTGTTTGACTCCCATCAGCCACAAGATATGCTAAGCATGGTTCACAACACCTCCTTAGAAATAGACAGCAATACAATAATCATGGGAGATGTCAATACCCCACTTTCAACAATGGATGGATCATGCAGACGGAAAATCAATACAAAAATGGAAAACAGTGGACTTGAATAACATAGAGACCATATAGACCTAATGCAACAGCCAGGTAGGAAGAGGTCCCTGGCATAACTCCATCTAGCTCATGAACTGGGAATGTGCACTGGGGTGGAGCCACAGAAGTTCATGCCATTTGCAGCAGGGAGGAGCCTGGTCTCCCCTTTTCCTGTGTGAAACCTGAGATTGAAACTACAAGGTGGGAGGCACATCAAAGGAACTCCGGCCTTGCAGAGAGTCCCTGTTCCCCTTTTTATTTCCTTTTCACTCAATAAAACCCTGCTTTACTCACCCTCCAAACTATCTGTGAGTCTAAACTTTCATGGCTTGGGACAAAAACCCCATCTTTAACTGAACTAAGGATAAGTCCTGCAACAATTTTGTTACCCAATGTGGGGCTTGAGAAGCAGTGAATGAGATGCGAACCAAGAAATCTTTTTTCCTTTCCCTTCGGAGCCTATTCATCCTCGGGCTTCTGAGGGTAAGGGAAGTGCCCCTCGCCGCTATTGCTCCTGAGGGTCAGGAGCCTTTTCATGGCCGCCTTCTTCCTTTTTTTGGGATGGACCAGTGAACAGCAGCTCCCTGCCACCGTCCCCTCCTGCTGGGTCTGGGACACATGGCCCAAGGGTCCCACACAGCCAGCTGGCTGGTTTCCAGCCATGTGCTGCGTCAGCGTGCATTCCTTAATGTCCAAGGAATTAAGCTGCATTGGACAGTAATTAAACTTTTCTCCCTGGTGGAGGAACCAGTTGCATAAGAGTAAGAGGTTCTTCCCTAGGCATTTTTAAACTTATTTTTCCCCTTCTCCATTTCGTCAGCAGTTAACCGTTAAAGTTTTTTTCCTTTTAGAAGACGTCTTACTAGGTATCACCCCATCCAATTATCATTGTTTGTATACTCTGCAAAATTTTGGTTGTGAAATAAAGTCCTCATCTTGTTTTACATTCTGGGGGCATGGCTTGTAACTCTGGAGGCAAGGCTGTGTTTAGCACTCCTGCTTTAAGGAATAAGTTCCTTTCTGGTTTGATATCTGCATGTTTTCTTAGCCCTGTCTCTTAAAAAACCCCACCAGGAGCCACAGATGTTCACGCCATTTGCAGTGGGTTTTCTCCTGATGTCTGTGTAGGGGTAGGGGTAGGGGTAGGGGTGTGTGTGTGTGTGTGTGTGTGATGGCTGTAAAGAGATCTAATTAATTTGGCCTAAAGAAAGACATGCACTTGGATCGAATACTTTTTAAAGGGAAGATAAAGGATGTGGTACCTTTCAGTTCATGTGATTTTAATCTTTAAGAAATAAAATCACCCTTAAAGATTATTGGTAAAATACAGGTGTCATTAAAATGTAAATATGTGAACTAACTTATGCAGGTTAGATGCAAGGTTTGCTAAATGTTATGAAGTTCCAAATTGCTTTTTGGGTTTTGAGAACTGTCTTGCTTACTCAAAATGGGTAGGTCCTGGGGACATATGGAACTAACCACACCATTTATTATGTAACCATTATTTATGCTGGAGGCAAACCTTGGCTGCATTTAGCACACAATTAAAACAACTGACCAGGTTTGATATTAAAGTTAAAAATTCCTAGGAATTACCATTATGTAATTGACATTACTAAAAATAGGATTTACATGCAAGGTGTGTAAGAACAGTAAAACGTGTGTTTTTTTTTTTTTTTTGTAAAAGGTTATTAAAAAAACATGGAATTGTAAATTTTTGCCTAGGGTTAAAGGACTGTTTTAAATTAGATAAGAAAAAGCTGAAGGTTCAAACAAGTGGTTAAAGAATTGTGGAAATTAATCTTGCAGAAGAGGTTATCTAGGTGAACATATTGAAAATTCCAAGAAGGTATTATATGATTTTTCTGTAAATTGAACATTGAAATAAAAACACTAGAAGGTTTTCTTAAGGTGCTATTCTGCTCTTTGGCAAAATTTATAAAGGGCTAAAACAAATTTAGCCCTTTTGCAGAGGTGGAAGGGATACCTAGTAAGATATCCTCTAAAAGGGGGAAAAAAAAAAACCGTTAAAAGTTAACTGCTGACAAAATGGAGAAGAGAAAACAAAAGTTTAAAAATGCCTGGTGAAGAACCTCTTATTCTTATGCAACTGGTTCCAAAATTTGTAAAGGGCTAAAAGTCATGTCGAATTTTATCGAAGGTACTTTCTGCATCTATTGAGATAATCACCTGTTTTTTGTCATTGGTTCTGTTTATGTGATGAATTATACTTATTGATTTGTATATGCTGAATAGTATTGCATCCCAGGGATGAAGCCAATTTTATCATGGTGGGTAAGCTTTTTCATGTGCTGCTGGTTTCAGTTTGCCAGTATTTTATTCAGGATTTTCACATCAATGTTCATCAGGAATATTGGCCTGAAGGTTTTTTTTGTTGTTGTTATTGTTGTCTCTCTGCCATGTTTTGGTATCAAGGATGATGCTGGCCTCATGAAATGAGTCAGGAAGGAGTCCCTCCTTTGGGATTATTTGGAATAGTTTCAGAAAAAATGGTACCAGCTCCTCTTTGTATCTCTGATAGAATCTGGCTGTGAATCTGTCTGGTCCTGGGCTTTTTTTTGGTTGCTAGACTATTAATGACTGTCTCAGTTTCAGAACTTAATATTGGTCTATTCAGGGATTTGACTTTGTCCTGGTTTAGTCTTGGGAGGATGTATGTGTCCAAAAATTCATCGATTTCTTCCAGATTTTCTAGTTTGTGTAGAGGTATTTATAGTATTTCTCTGATGGTAGTTTGTATTTCTGTGGTATCAGTGGTGATATTCCCTTTATAATTTTTACTGTGTCTATTTGATTCTGCTCTCTTTTATTCTTTATTATTCTAGCTAGCAGTCAATCTATTTTCGTTAATTTTTCAAAAAAAAAAAAAAACAAGAAACAGCTCCTGGATTCATTAATTTTTTTAAGGATTTTTTTTTTGCATCTCTATCTCCTTCAGTTCTGCTCTGATCTTAGTGATTTCTTGTCTTCTGCTAGTTTTTGAATTTGCTCTTTTAATTGTGATGTTAGGGGGCAAATTTGAGATCTTTTTAGCTTTCTGATGTGAGCATTTAGTGCTATAAGTTTCCTTCTTAACCTTACTTTAGCTGTGTCCCAGAGATTCTAGTACATTATCTCTTTGTTTTCACTGCTTTAAGAAAACTTCTTGATTTCTGCCTTAATTTTATTATTTACCCAGGAGTCATTCAGAAGCAGGTTGTTCAATTTCAATGAAATTGTGTGGTTTTGAGTGAGTTTTTCAATCTCAAGTTCTAATTTGATTGCACTGTTGTCTGAGAGACTGTTATGATTTCAGTTCTTTGCATTTGCTGAGGAATGTTTTACTTCAAATTATATAGTTGATTTTAGACTATGTACCACGTGGCACTGAGAAGAATGTATATTCTGTGAATTTGGTGTGGAGATTTGGTTAGATGTCTATTAGTTTCACTTAATCCAGAGCTGAGTTCAAGTCCTGAATATCCTTGTTAATTTTTTGTCTCATTGATC
Organism: Cheracebus regulus; assembly: GCA_963574635.1. Taxonomy (NCBI): domain Eukaryota; kingdom Metazoa; phylum Chordata; class Mammalia; order Primates; family Pitheciidae; genus Cheracebus; species Cheracebus regulus. The sequence continues at coordinate 38,427 of CAUYQU010017814.1, forward strand.
TAATATTGACAGTAGGGTGCTAAGGTCTCCCACTATTATTTTTGTGGGGGTCTAAGTGTCTTTGTATGTCTCTAATAATCCAGGTGGTCCTGTATTGGGTACACATATATTTAGGTTAGCTCTTCTTGTTGAATTGATCCCCTATACCATTATGAAATGCCCTTTATCTTTTTTTATCTTTGTTGGTTTAAAGTCTGTTTTGCCAGAGGCTAGGATTGCAACCCCTGCTTTTTTTTTTTTTTTTTTTTTTTTTTGCTTTCCATTTGCTTGGTAAGTTTTTTTTTCTATGCCTTGTAAATTGTTATAATATATACATATATATTTGTTTTCTTTTTTAATTTCTGGGTTATTTTGGCAAAATAAATAACTTTTGGTAATCTGAAATTCTATTTCATAACAACAAGTGTTTTAAACTTTGAACATTTAACAGCCTTCAAAAATCAAACTTTAGTTTCAAAGTTGTCTTTCCTGACACCTGACTTTTTGAATGTTTCAGAGAGCGCCTAAAACATCCAGAAAAGAGGTAAACAGGATTATTTGTCATGCTTAGTAGGTACATAGGATTTCCAAAATAAAGTTCAATCATATTTAGGATATATTTCTGTAAATAATCCTAATATATGTTCCAAAATTGTATGATATTCCTAAAATTCTAATGTCTAAGTATATGCTCTCAATCATTATTAAAGTTATGTTAAATTATTGTAAGCCATGAAAATAAACTTCTTTGTGAATTGCATTTCTAACTGTAATTACCCTAGACATTTTGCTATTCACAGATAACTGTTTTGTTTTAATCTCTTTCAAAAGATGGTTTATAATAAGCTACAGAACTGTAACAGGTGCTCTGCAATATGGACTTCTGATAATTTTGGAGACTATAACATTGGAATAACGGAAAATGTATAGGGTTCATGAAGAGTTAAAATGTTCACAAACATCAAGCAAAACAAAGTTAACTAAATGGACTCCACTCAGACAGATGAAGCAATCATTTTGACCTTTATTTGGAATATTGCTAATTCTTGTTTTGTTTCTCAGAGTCAAGAAAACTTATTGTGAGTGATTTACAGCCTTTAATAACCGATTAAGGTATACTTCTGTGAACAAAATTTGGAGCACGTTTGTTTCTCTCTGTGTGGTTCCTCTATAATTTGGAAACTATCTGTAAGTATTCTTAACGTACAGCAATATAGTTGTTTGCATCAATCCAGTAAGAATCCATTTTTCATTTCACACAAGACACAATTAGAGAAAGTGGTTATATCGCCAAGGCTTTGACTGGAAGAATATGCTTTCCTTTAAGGAGTCAATCACAACTTGCAGAGCCAGTAAGAGCCAGCGGGAAAACTGGCCTCATACCCTTGCCTACGCAGTCCCTGTAAAGGGTCCCTGACCTGTGGTCAGTAAAGAATATCACTTTCTAACAGGTCCAAAGGCTCCAAGTTTATCTTGGGACCTTAGGAGGAGAGGATCCCCGAGCTCACAGGTATTGAGACTACAAATCCATGGCTGGGCTAGGCTTTAAAAGGTCTTCTCTGATATTACTTGGGGGACAGAGTTTCATCAAAGCCAATCCAAAAGTTTTATGTAGAAATAATTATTCTTGCTGTACTTTATGCTAATAATCAGACCAAGTATGAAGCTCAAGTCTATTTTGCAAACAACTTAGTTCTATAATGATTTGTTTTATTTGACAAAAAAGAGGACTGGCGAGAAAGAAATCACGCATCAAAACTTATCATATATTTGTCATTAAATTCTAAACTTACTAATTGTTTTTAAGTTTTTGCCTACATTGTAAAATAACCCTCCTTGTTCCTGTGACCCAGCCAGAAATCTCCAGCTGCAGCACAGAAAGAACAAAATGGATGGTAATGTAATTATCTCAAACAATATTCTAGTTCTTGGCAATTATTCTGCAAATCTTGTCAGGTGATAAGAATAAATAGCCTGCCAAACACACAGAGGTTTCTCTGTAGGAAAGTAAGACCAAAGGAGCAAACCAAAGCCAAGTACCTGTACCCAAATCCCACCAAGCATAACTATATCTACTAGTTATCTAGGTGTGTCACAAGACATTATTTCCTCTCCCTTGTTAGAGGAGACTCAGTTCCACAGTTTAACCTTAGCATTTGGCTTATGACAAGGAATCCATGCAATTTCCTCTTAAGACACATTTTTGTCCCAAATTCCAAGCTTCAGGAGCCCTAGAAAAGAAAACTGGATCTGGGGGATCCAGACGCAGATGATAATGGAAGTTAAAAGGCAAAGCACAGGTGATTGTGGGTGATTCCTGCCAATTAAGCCAAGCCTAAGCTTCTTGTTTCATGGATAAAGGCCACCTTTGCATCCATGGCATAAAGGAGGTCAAAGGAATTCAAGGCTACTGACAACTGGGAGATAGGGTGTACATGGATAAGAATGGATAATTCACACTCCTTAGGACCCCCTGCTTAATTGGTGCAAGATGCTTTGGTACCCATGGCAGCACCTGCCAAGGTCAGTGGGACTCGGGGATGCAAGGAGTGAAGAGGGAGAAAGGACACTCTTCTCTCTCTCTCTCACATACTCTGGGTATTTGCTAAGAAGAGAAGGAAACCTGGGATGCCCTCTCCTCTCTTTGTACATGGATAGCCATTCATCTTCAGCCTGTACCCCTTTCCAATGGATCCTGAACCCCTGGGACTCCTGTGAAAAAATGTCTTTTCTTTTCTCCTCATCTGTTCTCTCTTCACTAATAGGTAATTGTGTCCCCATCCTCAGGACACATCCCTCAGATGCATCCTCCAAACTGGAAAGAGTTAATTTCCCAAACCTTAAACTGCTTGACTTAGGACTGGTCTCAGGGGCAGGGAATCCAGAAGCCTGACATGCCAGCAAAACGGCAAAGTTATTATACCTGTCAGGCTTTTGGCCTCCCTCTCCCTGTGCAAACCGGTGAAAGACCTCATAACTTTTGAGTTGTCATTACCCCTCCCCGTGTTTTGTTTTGATACATGTTTTCTAATAACCTAGTTCATCTGTTCCTGCTTTCAGGCCATTAAACATCAACTGGTCATGCAACCTAAGCCTAGGAGGACAGTCCCTTCTGCTGGGAACCCTTAGGCCTCTGAGGGCGATCTAACTGCCATTTCCCCAAAGCAGTGCCCTCAGTCAGCAGGAAGCAGTTAAAATTAGTCTTCACCCCTACTTTTACTGATAGCAGTTAGATGTATTTATTTAGAAGTGTGGGATGAGACAGCCAGGTGGGAGTGAGTCCCTGGCAAGACTCCAACCAGCCTGCATACTGGGAATGTCCACTGGGGTGGAGCTACAGAGGTTCATGCCATTTGCAACAGGGAGGAGCCTGGCCTCACCTCTTCCTATGTGTAACCTCTGATTCAAACTGTGAGGCCAGAAGCACACCAGTGGAACTCTGGCCTTGCAGAGAGTCCCTGATCCCCCTTTTGTTCCTTTTACCCAATAAAACCCTGCTTTACTCACTTTTCAAATTGTCTGTGAGCCTAAACTTTTGTGGCCATGAGACAAGGACCTTGTCTTTAGCTGAACTAAGAAAATGTCCAGCAGAACTAACAGAGATATACAGAACATTTGATGAAGCAGCAACAGAATACAGATTCTTCTCAAATATACCCATAACATTCTCCAGGACAGATTTTATATTAGGTCCCAAAACAAGCCTTAACAAATTTAAGAAGATTGAAATATTATCAAGTATATTTTCCAACAGCAATGGCATTAAGCTAAAATCAGTAACTGGAAGAAAATTTTAAAATTTCACAATATGTGAAAATTAAGCAACATATTCCTTGAACAACCAATAGATCAAGGAAGAAAGAAAAAAAGAAATCAAAAAAATCTTGAGATAAATGATTGAAATGCAGGATACCAAAACATTTAGAATGCAGTTATAGCAATTATAAGAGTGACATTAATAATGATAGACACTTAAATGAAGAAAGAAGAAAAATCTAGCATGGGGAGAAATGCCAGATATAGGTGATGGGGAGGAAGGCAGCAAATCACACTGCCATGTGTGTACCTATGCAACAATATTGCATGTTTTTCACATGTACTCCAAAACCTAAAATGCAATAAAATAAAATAAAAAAGAAGAAAAATCTCAAAAAAACTAATTTTACACCTTAAGAAAGTAGAAAGAGAACAAATTAAGCACAAAGTCAGCAGAAGGAAGGGAACAATAAGGATCAGAAACAAATAAAAGATAAGCAATAAATAAAATTGATGAGAAATACAATACAAAAGATTAATAAAGCTAAGATTTAGTTTTTAAAAATAAATAAAATTGAAAAAAATTAGCTAGACAAGGAAATAAGAAAAAAAGAATCAAATAAATTATAAATGAAAAAGGAGTCATTATAGCTGATATAACAGAAATACAAAGAGTTATATATGACTGCTATGAACAGTTATATGCCAACAAATTAAGTAACCCAGAATAAATGGTTAAATTTCTTGAAACATACACCCTGCCAAGACTGAATCATAAAGAAAAAGAACAACTGAAAAGAGCAATAATGAATAACAGCAAAAAGCCTAGGACTTGAAGGCTTTATGACTGGATTCTACCAAACAATTAAGGAAGAATTAACACTAATACTTCTCAAACTCTTAAAAAGTAGAAGACGGGGAGCTCTTTTTATTTCAATGTGTAAGGCAAGCAATATCTTAGTATCAAAGCTAGACAAAGACATTACAAGAAATGAAAATACCAGACCAATATCCCTGATGAACATAAATTTTAAAAATCCATCACAACATACTAGCAAAGAGAATTCTATAATACATTAAAGGGATCATTTACTGTTATCAAGTGGGATTTATCCCTAAGATGCAATGATTATTGAACATATACAAATTAGTAATTATATATCACACTAACAGAATGAATAAAAATCATATGACTATATGAATAGATGCAGAAAAAGAGTTTGACAAAATTCAACATTATTTTATGACCAAAACTTTTGACACATTAGGTGTAGGAAAAAAAATGTTCCTGAACACAACAAAGGCCACGGATAGCCACCCCACAGATAACATCATACTCGATGATGAAAATTTGAAAGCTTTCCCTCTAAAACCAGGAAGAAGACAAGGATAGCCATTCTTGCGATTTCTGTTGAATACAGTATTGGAAGTCCTAGCCAGAGGATTTAGGCAAGCGAAAGAAATAAAAGGCATAAAACTTGGAAAGAAATAAGTACAGTTGTCTCTGTTTGAATATAAGGCTATCCAGTACATAGAAAACCCTAAAGTTGCCATTAAAACACTGTTAGAACTAACAAAGTGAGTAAAGTTGTAGGATGAAAAATGAAAATAAAAAACAGTGTTTATATACACTAACTGTATTAGGGTTCTCTACAGGGACAGGACTAACAGATGTATTAAAAAAAAAGGGGGAATATATTGACTCACACGATCACAAGGTGAGGTCCCACATCAGGCCAACTGCAAGCTGAAGAGCAAGGAGGCCAGTACAAGTCCCAAAGCTGAAAAGCTTGGTGTCCAATGTTTGAGGGCAAGAAGCATCCAGCATGAAAGAAAGATGTAGGCTGGGAGACTAAGCCAGTCTAGTCTTTTCACGTTTTTCTGCCTGATTTTATTCTGGCTGTGTTGGCAGCTGATCAGACTGTGTGGAGCCCATACAGATTAAGGGGGAGTCTGCCTTTCCCAGTCCACTGACTCAATGATTAATCTCCTTTGGCAACACCCTCACAGACACACCCAGGAATAACACTTTGCCTTTTTTAATCCAGTCAAGTTAACACTCAATATTAACCATCAAAAGTTCAACCCTTATCAACTTGAACCCATACACATCTCCTGAAATCATACATAATCTTAAAATGAAGACAATAAGGTCATAATGATGCCTAACATAAAACAACTATCCTTTGTACAACCAGAAATGCATTAATCCCCAACCCCAATGCTATTATAGAAAGTTAACAATACTTAAATGCTGATACGAAGTCAATAAATCTTATGTCACATGATAAAGAAAAAAGGAAATAAAATGAAGCTATTTTCTTAGTACAAGTGTATGCATGCACTAACATGTTATTAACTAAATAAGAAGGAAATATTCATGACAATTACAGTCTGCATTTCTGTAACTGGTCACATGGTCACAGCTGGTATTGATGACTACTTCCTTCTACTACTTATTCTATATTCCCTTTGCATTCAGCAAGCACCTCACCAGGCTGTGCTTTTTTATCTGGTGGAGTGACCCAAACCTTCATTCCTGAAGGGTCTGGTACATTTGTAGTCCTGCCTGGATTGGGCTGTTGTAGTTTCCCATTGACCTTAATCACAGGGCATGGAAATACTAAGAGACACCATAAGGGATCTCATGTATTCCATGCATACTCTTTCTTACCTCCATTGTGGGGTAGTAGACTGATTTCCTCTTGATAGTCTGTGTCAGTCAACCCAGCCAACACTGTAACTCCTGCTGACTTAAAGTAGGAGCAGCACAAGATGGCCAGGGGGCAGTCTTTACTTCCAGTTTAAAGGAATCATGTCTCCTGGTGGCAGTGTTCCTCCCTCTGGAACTAAGACCTCTAGGCCAGCAGAATGAAATGTCGTAAGAACAGGAAACAATTTTGCTAGTGGGTCACTAGGGGTAATGGTGAGTGGTGCCATTTCCACTTCCACTCCTTGATTCCTGGACCCATGAATCCTGGCTATGGGAGAAACTACCATATTTTGAATGCTGACTCAGAGCATACACAGCCTTCAGGAGAGCTTTGCCCCAGTCCTGCAAAGTACTGTCACCTAGCTGGCATTGTAATTGTGGCTTCAAAAGGTCATTTCACCCTTTTATCAACCCAGCTGCGTCAGGATAATAGGGAACATAACAATGAACTATCTGAAAAAAAAAATCAAGAAAACTATCATTTACAATATCATCAAAATAAAGTAGGAATAAATGTAACCAAGGAGGTGAAAGATCTGTGCAGTGAGAACTATGAAATGTTGATGAAAGAAATTACAAAACATGCAAATAAATGGAAAAATATGCCATGTTTATAAACTGATACTGTTAAAAATTTCATACTATTCAAAGCAATTTACAGATTAAATACAGTCACTATCATAATTCCAATGAGATATTTTACAGAAGTAGAAAAAAATCCTAAAATTCATATGGAACCACAAAATACCCCAAATAGTGAAAGTAATTTTAAGCACAAAGAGCAATGCTGGAGACATCACACTCTTTGATCTCAAAATCTACTACAAGGCTATATTATAGTAATCAAAACAACATGGAGCCAACATAAAAACAGACATTCAAACCAATGGAAAAAATAGAAACCTGGGCAACATAGAGAGATCCTAGCTCTACAAAAAAATAAAATAAAAGAAGAAAAAGAAAAGAAAAAATGAAAGAAAAAAAAAACCACTGGAAATGGTGGCACATGCCTGTGGTTCCAGCTACTTGGGAGGCTGAGGTAGGAGGATCACTTAAGCCCAGGAGTTCAAGTCTGCAGTGACCTGTGATTGCACCACTTTATTCCAGCCTGGGTGAAATAGAAAGACCAAGTTTCCAGGAAGAAGAAAAGAAAGGAAAATAAAGAAAAGGAAAGGAAAAATAATAGAGATTTCAGAAATAAATTCAAATAAATCCTACGGTCAACTGATCTTTTAAAAAGGTGCTAATGATGTAAAATGTGGAAAGGACAGTCTTTTCAATAAATACTGCTAGGAAAATTAGATATCCACATGTAGCAGAATTAAATTGGATCCTTGTCTCTGACCATATAGAAAAATCATCTTAAAATGGATTAAAGACTTAAAGCAAAGCCATAAAATGTAAAACTACCAGAAAAAAAGCATCTAGCCAAACCTTTTGACTTTGGTCTTAGCAAATATTTTTCTTTAGATATGACACCAAAAGCATAAGCAACCAAAGCAAAAATAGATGAAACTGCATCAAACTAAAAAGTTTCTGAACAGCAAACCATCACAGAGTGAAGGTATAAACTAGAGAATAAGAGAAAATACTTTCAAAATATACATCTAATAAAGGATTCATATCCAAAATATGTAGTTAACTCAATGAACTTTATGGCAAGAAAACAGCCTGATTTTAAAATGGGCAAAAGATATTAATAAACATGTCGCAAAAGAAGACATAAAAAATGATCAACATATATATGAAAACATGCTCAACATTCCTGATCATAGGGGAAATGAAAATTAAAACCTGATTGGATATCAGCTTACACCTATTAGAAGAGGTGTCAATGAAAAGATAAAGCATAACAAGTGCTGGTGATAATCTGGAGAAATTAGAAGCATTGCACACTGTTGGTTGGAATGTAGATTACTATATCCATTGTGGAAAACAGTATGGAAGTTCCTCAAGAAATGAAAAATAGAAATACCATGTGATCCAGCAATCCTGCTTCTTGGTATACATCCAAAGAAAATGAAGTCACTACGTCAAAGAGATATCTGTACTCCCATGTTCATTGTAGTATTCTTTATAATGGCCAAGATATGGAATCCACCTAAGTGTTCACTGACGATAAATGAATTTAAAAAAAATTGTGACCGGGCACAGTGGCTAATTCCTGTAATCCCAACTACTGGGGAGGCCAAGGCATGATAATCACTTGAACCCAGGAGGCAGGGGTTATGGTGAGCTGAGATCGTGCCACTGCACTCCAGCCTGGGTGACAGAGCAAGACTTCAATTCAAAAACAAAACAAAACAAACAAACAAACAAAAAACTGTGCATGCATGTGTGTTTGTGTAAAATAGGACATTATGCAGTTTTTTAAAAAGAAGAAGCCTATTATTTGTGACAGCATGGATGAACCTAGAGGACATTATGCTAAGTGTTAAAATGCCAGGAACAGAAGGACAAATGCTATATGGTCTCACTTATATGTGGAATCCAAAAGTGAAGTCACAGAAGCACAAAGTAGAATGGTGGTTACCAGGGGCTGTTGTGGGGGAAATGGCGTGATGTAAGTCAAAGTGTACAGTATTTCAGTTAAATAAGAGGGATACATTTTGGAGAGAACTATCATATAGTATAATGACTATTGTTAATAATAACAGATCATGTATTTGAAAATTCCTAAGAATGTAGATCTTAAATGTGCTTATTACAAAAAGATGACAAGCATGTGAAAAGGTTATGTTAATTAGCTCTATTTAATCAGTTTACTATATAAGTATATATTATGCATATAATATGTATATATTATATATATATATCAAAACATGTTGTACTCTGTAAGTATATGCAATTTTAATTTTTCCATTATATCTGAATAAAGCTGTAAAAAATATACTCTTTGCATAAAAGTTTTTAACATCCTTTATTCATCAATTTTAGTAGTTCTATGGAGCCCTGGGATTCTGTGAAGGTATCTCAAGGGCCACCTCATAGGCTATTAGATGTTATTATAGTCTCCTCACCCATTCCCATGCAGGTTCTTTGAATCTTTAAAGTAAAAGTAAATAAAAAATACAAGCACCTTGTTATTCTTTTAACAGCAGAACTTGTCCAAAAATGTTTAAATCACTGACTTAGGCTTTAGTTTGTTTTCATTTATTGCATTTTGTGAATTATGCTCCAGAAGAGCTTTGGTCTTTCTTCATTTTTGTAACATTGATGTATTGAATACTAATCTCTAAGAAAACATTCAGTTACTAATTTCCAAAAGGTTTTACAAAACAGACTTCCAAATTTGAGTTGTATAAATTATGGTTTTTTTCCCTGAAGATTTCCTTCTGAAATGGAAACTGAGATACCAAATATTGAGAATGAAAGAAATGGTTTTGCTAAGAAAGACTACCTATCTCTGTAATACTAAAATATGTTTTAAATTTAACTAGTCCTACTCTATTTACCACAGACAGTGGTTTGCTGGAGCAATTTTGCAAGCCAAGTATGAAAAACATTTATTATTTAAAAAAATAATTACATATATAAATTTATAATTAAACATATTATATTCAAAACAAAGAGAATGCTCAGAACTTATAATGTGCTAATTATTGGAGGATATATTTACTTCTATCTATATTCTTGAGATTATGTACCTGTCTTGCATCTGTGTGGTTGAAATACTATATAATGGTGCTATAGTTTGGAAATTTGGCCCTCCAAACCTCATGCTGAAATATGATTTCCAATATTGCAGGTGAGGCCTAAAGGGAGATGTTTGGGTCATGGTGGCAGTCCTTTCATGAATGGCTTGATGTCTTTGCTGTAGTGAGTCCTCTCTTTATCAGTTCCCTCAAGAACTGATTGTTAAAAAAACCCTGACATCTCCCTTCTCTCTTGATGCCTCTGACTCACCACGTGATCTCTGGCTGATGCCTGGTCCTTTGCGCTTTCTGCCATGAATCGAAGCAGTCTGAGGCCCCTGACCAGATGGAGTTGCTGAAGTCATGCTTTATGCTTCATAGTTATATTGCCTGAACAACCATGAGCCAAATAAGCCTCTTTTCTTTATAAATTACCCAGCCTCAGTTTTTTTAATAGCAACACAAACAGCCTAAGATGAATGGTATGTTGCTGTGTATTTCTTACCAACTCCTTGTTCAGTGACATTAGGTTGATAGCTTGAAAACAGAAATCAGCAAATGCTACAAATTGCAACTACCTCCTTCTGTGACTTGAAATCATATTTCAACTGTCCCTTCATCCAGACTTAACTGCTTTCTTTCTTATTGCTGCACTGCATTTCATTTTTTAATCATGTAAATGCTTCTGTGCTAAGGCATAAAAGAAGAAATTTCATGTATTATTTTTCCTTAGATAGTTTTCTCCCAGTAAATGCTATTGTTGAGGATATTTCTGTCTTCTGATCTAATGGGTATTTGTCATAGAGGTGATAGGTTGCACTGATCACTCTAGAGTTCTGTTTCATTTATGAAATAAAAGACAAAAAGAAATAGCTCATACCATAGTGCTAACTAACTGAGCTAACCAATTTTCACTTTGAAGCTGAAATCTTTTAACAGTTGTTAACCAGATCAAACTTGGTATTAAACCCTGGTGATTCCTTTAAGACATTCATCCTAGGATAAGTAATTTGGTTTGTAATAACTTATTAAGATATTTGGAGTTATATCTTTAAAATATCTACTATTTGGGGGAAACCAGACTGCTTCAAATAAGATCTATGATAATGTGATATTCTTAGAACTTGTCCAAATCTATACTAGGTGGAAACTAATTACTACAAGATAATGAGGTGAGAAATCTGGGTGTCTAGTAAGTCACAGACACCTGCAATTTTCAGATTATATTTCAGCCTAGTAGTCTAGACTGTTGAAAGGAGCAACACTAAGAGAACATGTAGGGCAATGATCGTTCCACTATCACAAACTTAATTATGGTCTAGGGACCTCATTGAAGGTCTTCTTCAGATGTCAATACAACAACAACAAGTTCAGCAAAGTATGATTTGCCCTCATTGGGTTTTAAAAATCAATTTTTCTCTCATAGCTTACTAACCTGGAAAGTACTTAGTAAGCTATCATTTTTAGTAGTAAACTATATATGGCTTGTGGCATTGCTATGCTTATTCAATGGAAAAAAAGCTTTTTTGTTTGTAATCAATATTTTTCTCTCCCCTATGAGTATTGTTTGGAAGGGATCGAATGTTCTTAATTGTTTTTCTAAAACCTTGCCAAATAAGAGTTCATAATTCAGTAGAAATATTAATAAATCATGATATGAGAAGAATAATATTGATAGAATAAAGCTAAAACAGATGGTTAGATGTCAGTTAGTTCTTAGTTACTCAACAGTACCAGGAAAATATTTGACTGTAAAATTCCAACTTGAATCTGGAAACAGAATGCATGTGTTCCTTTCTTACATAGATAAGATGGCCTCTAAACTAGTATCAACTCATTTGACTTAAATGCCTAATTACTCAATGTCCAGCTTTCTGTAGCTTCCTTTCTATAGAGAGGGTCATTAGTACTTATTTTTTCAATGTTTTATATAATTAGTTTCCTAATACTACACTAAATGAGCAATGTACATGTGCAGAGACACTAATAAGCAGCTTATTTCCAAATAAATTTCATTCAGATTTAAAATGCAAATATTGGCTCCCTCACCTTCCTATCACAAATATAACCACACCAATCCTTAATAAATATATTTTCTGCACATTCTAGAGCCCCCCTTCTTTGCTTGGCTACAATCAGCATTCTATGAACCTACTTTATGAAGTTGAGCAAGATAAAATACAAAGTAAAAAAACTATCCAAATTAACAAGTATCATTTAAACTAATGTGAAAATGTGTGCAACTTCTACAACGCTTAAGGGTGAAAGAAAGATATTACATTGCTTAATTTTAAGAGCCTTGCTACTAATAGCTTATTGCTTCACACAGAGTCTATAAGGAAGTACCAAAAGCTGTTCTTCACTCTAGGTTTCAACTATATCATTCAACTCTTACTGAGTTTCTAGGTATGGTAGAGTTCAAGAGTGATTTTCCTCCTCTCTTTTGAACAACACTTACCTCTTCAATTACTTTGAGTATCACGGCCAGTTTTTTTTATGGTAACTCAGGAATGGAAATCAGGAATACCAAATATTCTGAAATATGTGAAATAATCTCAAATAATAAATGTTGATCCTGTGTCTCACATGACTTTTAAATTTTACACTGGACATTCATGTAGGATAAAATAAAAAAAATCTAATAATAATCTGAAGCTAGAACATAACTGTTTTGCTTACAAACATAAAACATTTTTACACATATTTAATATACACTATTTTTGTGAGAAAATTACCAAGTGAATCAAGGAAGACTGTATTTTGTTTCACTTGGGATATATGCAAACCTTATTCACCATTTAGAAAATGTCACCAAAGATAATGCCACTTGTGGTATTTGTGTCAGTAGTACAACACACCTGTATCAGTATTTGTTACTGTCATATTCATAGTAATGTATCACATTAGATACAAGCACTTGATAGCTTTGTTATAGCTTGTAAGATAGTTGTGCCCAAGTATTTGTATACTGAAGCACACATCATCTCATTATACATTTTATTTTAGTATTCATTCTTTTTAACGATAGTTGAGGAAACATATTTTTTTTCAAAAAAACGTGTAGGTAAGTTAAATTACCTAACAATTTCAGGATACTAAAGGGGAACACTATGATATATTAATTGCAAGAAAGAGAGAATTCCATCTCGCAGGACTGAAAAACACTGGTATATTTCACACTTCATACCATACTATGAAACTCCACAAAGGGAATTAAGTGTGTGCCTGAATTGATAAAATTCCACACCAACATATGTACCTCTATCATCACAATACTCATGTACTCACTGCATCAAAGTTAATCTCCTTTCATAGTGCTATCGAGGGCTTCTTTGTAACCCTTAACACTGTGGAAATTTTCACTTATTTGTATGGTTATTTGATCTAGTCTCTGTGAGGGTAAGGACTGTGTCTATTTTTGCTCACCATTTATTCCAAACACTTCACATGAGACCTTGCATATAGTAGGTGCTCCATGAATATTAACTAATTGAATAAACCAATGAAAAATTTTCTATCCCCTTCAACAATGGTATGGGGCTCGACAGAAGTGGAAAGATGAAAAATTCAAAAATTAGATGACTTACTATTTTAATCAATTTAAAACATTAATTCTGTGGTCATACTCATAAATCTCTTGAAGGCACAATTATAGGTATTACAATTATGGTCCTATTTACATGGTGAGGTATTCAATAATCTCCTGATATGTACCTGTTACTGACATGAGATTTTGAAGCAGAAACTCTTCATCTAAGTCAAAAGCCTTTGTATAATACTACAACCAGAAGCACAGCTTAGAGATCTTTATGTCTGATTATAAATAAAGTAATGCTTATTATAGAAAAACTAAAAAGCATGAAAAAATAACGAAAAGAAAAACAAATTTTCTGCAACAGCAAGTCATTTAGCAACGATCACTTTTTGCTTGATTTTTAACTTTTAATTAATTTTTATGGCAATCTTTAAATTCATGGCAATATTTGTAGGTGTATATCTTGATGAATTTATATGTATGTTTAGACCCATGTAGCCACAACTCATGTCAAAATATAAAATACTTCCAGCAGCCCTAATGGCTTTCCCATGCTTCTCCCTAGTCTGTAACTCTCACCAGGTATGTTTTATTGTTGTGTAATATTTCATTGTATTAATATTTATCCTGTCAGCAGTTGACACACATTTGAATTGTTTTCAATTTTTGGCTATCCTGAATTAAGCTGCTATGGATATAATTGTACATATCTTTTTTAATTTTTGTAGGTACGTAGTAGATATATATATTTGTGGAGTACAACTTTTGTAAATAAAGATGCTCATTCTATGTAGGTGCATACCTAGGAATTGAAGGAATATAGTTTTAGTAGATTCTACCAGTTTTACAAAGTGATTATGCCATGTATACTTTCATAAGCAATGTATGATACAAGTTCCAATTTCTCTACATAGTCTCACTAATACTGATATCACCTGCTGTTTACAATTTTAGCCATTTTGGTAGGTGTATAATAAGAGTCTTCAAGAGTTTAGTTTTATCTTTCTTGTTAATAATGCATAGAATTCTTAAATGTCATGCTGTTTTAAGTTCACTGAAGAAATATACACATACTTTTAAAAAACTGAATTGTACATGTGAATTTTTAATCTTGTATTTTAAATTTAAGAATACTAAATTTATCTACACAAATATAAAATGAATTCATTTTTTGTATAAGAAATGAAAATGTTATAGCCAATGTAAAACAAAACCAAAAACAATTCCAAGTCCTTATGTCAGTTATGAATACAATAATACTATTTCCCCAAATCCAAGTAGAAAATTTTTCCTAATACCTTTCATAAAAGTAGAGGTCACAGGGAAATTCGATGGCCCAAAGGAGACAGCCAGGCATATATACAGAGAATCACAACTGTACCAGAACAAAAACATAAAAGCAGAAACTAGTACAAGGGTAAAATAATAAATAGTAACTGATAAATTGACAAGTTTGAAAGTTAAAAGCCCCAAGGTACTCAGTCTTAGGGGCTCCTAACACTTCTGTGAGTTTTACCTCTGGGAGTCCTACCAGATTCTCGCAGTCGACTAGAGTAAAATAACCTGTCATATTTCCAGCAGGCCATTCTGTTTTTCTTAATAAGGCCTTCTCTCAAAAGAAACTATTTCACCAAAGTCTAATTGACTGAAGTTTTACCAGAATCTAACTGACCTGAAAGAAAGAAATGCCCAACTACAGCCTTCTCTAGCCTTCCTATCTTAAATAAGGGAACAGAGAAACAACTGTGTAGGTCACAGCTTGGGAGTACCAGCTCGTTTAGAGACTGAGAGGTAAGCAAAGGACTGTAAAATGTTTCCCCACTCTCCACATCTTACCACCATATCAAAAAGGTTTATGTGTAATAATATGGGAATACAATGAGAAGAACTGCATGGGTCAGGCCTTATTTAAGAAGTATCTAGAGAACTCCAAAGACAAGGGGAAAAAAGGATACCAGAAGAAATTTTAGCCTCTGACACAGTAAACAGTAAACACAATCTAAAGCCTAGCCATAAAAATAAAACCTATCACTGGAAACTTATTTACACTCAGTTCCTTTTACTCAGAATACAGTGTTTGGCTTTAAGCAAAAAAATTGCAGGGCATATCTATAAATTTTTTAAGATCAAAAAGACAAAATACACAGCTTGTGAAGACTGAGCTAGCATCACAACCAAACTTAAATATGGCAGAGATGTTAAAAGTATCATAACATAAATTTAAAACAACTATGAATTATATTTTAGGGATTCTTTTAGAACAAGTGGACAATGTGGAGAAACAGTGGGTAATGTAAGCAGAGAGATAGAAACTGTAAGAAAGAATCAAAAGGACATGCTAGATATAAAAATGAAGAATATTTTTGATGTGCTCATCAATAGATAGAGCATGACTGAGCTTGAGGAAATGTCAATAAAAACAAACAAAAGAAACTATAATAATGGAAAAATGGAAAATAATATTCAAGAATGGTTAGATAATTATGAAAGTATAACATATGCATAATGGAAATACCAGAAAGATAAGAAGATAAAAAGAACCAGAAGAAACATCTGAAGCACTAATGACTGAGAATTTCCCAAAATTAATATCAGACATCAAATCACAGATTCAGGAAGCTCGGAGAACAACAAGCAGAATAAATATCAACAAATTTTGTAGCACATTATTACTACAGAAAATCAAAGATAAAGATAAAATTTTGAAAGAAACCAGAGAGACAAGGCTTACCTATAGATGAGTGGGGATAAGAATGACACTGGACTTCTTTCCAGAAACCACATCAATAATAAGATAAGAGAACATCTAAAATGTTGAAAGAAAAATCCCATCAGCCTAAAATTCTATATAAGAAGAAATTATCTTTATCAGGGATAAAGAGAGAAATTACATAATGATATAGGTGTCAGTTCTCCAAGAAGACATTAAATCATTATAAGCAGATTTGCATCTAACAACAGAGCATCAAAATATACAAGATAAAAACTGACAGTACTGCAAAAGGAAACAGACAAATCTGCTACTATAGTTGGAGATGTCAACACACTTTTCTCGGTAACTGACAGAGCCAGGAAGATAAAAATCAGTAAGAATATATTTGAACTGAACAGCACTTTCAATCAACTGGATCTTTTGGACACTTAAAGACTACTTCAAACAACAGCAGCAGAATACACATTCTTCTTTAGCTCACATGAAACAATTGCCAAGAGAAATCCACATTCTGGGTCAAAAAACATGTTAACAAATCTAAAAACATAGAAATCATACAGACTATGCTCTTCAACCACAATGGAATTAAACCAGAAATCAATAACGTTAAAACAGCTAGAAAATCCCCATTTACTTTAAACAACACACTTCTAAGTAATACATGGGTCAAAAAAGTATTCTCAAGATGAAATTTAAAATACAATATTTTGAACCAAATATAAATGAAGTTAGAACTTGTCAAAATTTGTGGGATGCAGTAAAATCCATGCTTAGAGTGAAATATTTAGCATTGGTTAGGAAAAAAAAAAGCATATATTAGAAAAAAAGATAGATCTAAAATCATGAATCCAAACTTCTACCTTAGGAAACTAAACAAAAAAGAAGAGAAAATTAAATCTAATGTATACAGATGAAAATAAAATGTGAATATTCTCATCCAAGATCATGTTATAACATAATTTAGGCAGGTCTCTAGTGATATTAATTAGAAAAAAAATTATAGCTTTTACTCTGATTATTTGGCACACTTCTGCTTGGATTTATTCTTAGGTCTTTAACATTTTTGAAATAGCACTGTAATGAGTTTCTTTGCAGACTTATTATTTGCTGTGTTTTTATGTACGTCCTGTTGATATAAAGTATATGCTTTAGAGCATTCAAGTGTCTCTTTAGTTCTGAAAAATTTTTGTCATCCCATTTTTTCTCAAACATTATCTTACGCCCTTCACTCAATTCATTCTACTTTCTCCCTCTGGAACTCTGATTTGAAAGAGGTTGGAATGTATAGATTTATTTTCCATTTCCTTTAATATGTCATTGATATGACATTTCTTTATCCTTTTCTACTTTCTTCTGGAAAATCTTCCTGGTTCAGCCCTCTACCTCACTAATTCACTGTTCTGCTTTGTTTTTTGCTCTATATATTTTTGTACTTTTCATTTTTTCAATCATTATTTAACAACTGTGTATTGAATGCCTATTATATATGCCTATCAATGAGTGCTGTGAAGAAACATAAAAGCATACTTAAAGAATGGAGAGTGAAGGAGGACTTTAGAAAAAGTAGTCAGGAAGTGACATTTGAGTGAATACTTGAATCACGTGAGGACATGGACCATCCAGTTACCTGAGGAAAGATTAGCCATAAATACTCAGAGGAGAAATATACTTCAAAGAGGAAGTCAGTGTAGCTAGAGACTGCTGAGGAGGAAAATGCTAAAAAATGATAGGGTTAAAGTAGTGGGCTTGGGCAGATTATACCAAGCACTGAAAGCTATGGGGAGGGCTTTTAATTTTGTTTATGTGTGACAAGCAGTCAGTGGAGTACTTTGAAGAGGGAAGAAGCATAATCTAATGTATATTATAAAAGGTTATTTCATGCTGCTTTGATAAGAATAGTTTGGGAGGACAAGGATGGAAGCAGAGAGGCCAATTAGAATACTACTACAGTAACTTCAGCCAAAGATTATGTTGGCTTGATCTTTGGGCTTTTAATTCCAATAATTTTCCCCATGATTTCTAATTGCTGCTGCCATTTGTCTTACAAGGTGGAAGCAGCTATCTACAGCACAGGGACTAAATTGTCTGGGTAAGTATACAGAGATAGCCATATAACTACCCTGTCAGTTTTCCTTATGTTTCTGCCTGCTTCTGGCTTCTTCTGTCTCCAGATATAAACTACCTCTTATGCTGATTCTCTCTTTCTGATGGGATGATATTCTCACATTTAACCTTGACTGTAGCTTCCTTCTGAGACTGTCTTCCATCTGAGGCTGTCTGCCATCCAGTCTTTAACGATACCTCAGAAATTCTCTCTCTCTCACTCTCTCCATATGTATGTGTGTGTATATATGTAAATATGTGTTTATTTATTTGATATATTTCTAGTAATACTTATGATTTTATGGGTTTGGTGCCTGTTTTAGTCCATTTGTGCTGTCATAAAGAAATATCTGAGGCTGGTTGATTTATAAAGAAAAGAGGATTTATTGGCAAATAGTTATACAGGATGTATAAGAAGGATGACACCAGCATTTGTTTCTCATGAGGACTTCAGGAAGCTTCCAATTATGGGGGAAGGGGTGGGGGGAGGAGGCAAGAGAGAGGGGAAAGATGCTAGACTTTTAAACAACCACATCTCACATGTAGTAACTGACTGAGAACTTACTTATCATCAAGTGGATAAACTGTTCCTGAGGGATCTGCCCCCACGATCCCATCACCTCCCACAGGCTCCCACCTCCCATTTGAACATGAGATTTGGAGAGGACAAACAACCAAACCTTATCAGTGACAAAATAAAAAAATCTTTGTCTTTGTACTTAGACAAATGTTTAAAGCTAAAAGGTAGATTTTTAGAAAATTTAAAAATGGTTCCTTGAGAAAAATGTACCATATATAAAATTCCAGATTTTCCACTGATTATACTGTATATACACTTTTGGTGATAAGTCTAAGCTTCTTTTTGACACTTGATATTTCAGAAGAAATTCAGCAATCTGATGGTTGATGTTAATTAGTAAACCCAGAGGCATTGTCACCATACTGTAGCCATTCAATAGAAAGCTTACTCAAAAGTTTCTGTTTCAGATAATGACAAGATTTACCATTCCCTGTATCTTTGTCTGATGAGTTTTGTAGGTAAGAGTACAAAACAAATGAGATTCATATCCCCTAAGCATGGTTAGGTTTCTATGTTACACAGCCTCAGCCTAAAGCATTAGCTTTGAGTAGCCATCTCCAGGAAGGATGCTTTGGATTACTAGAAGCCAGCTACTTCTGGTCTGTCTTTTTATATATCTCCTCCAAAGTAGGAACACCACAGATCACACAATTTAATGACGGACTAGCCTTCTGTCTTTTCTTTTAGCTTAAGGCTGCACAGAAGGCAATATTAGAGCAGATTACTGTCTGTCCTCTACCATAATAATCTTACTATTATTATTACTCAAATATGAAATGCTCACCTGCGGATCCCTCAGGCATCCTTCTTGGATGATGAACCCAAAGGGAAGATCCCTATAGATGTGATGGGACACATCAGAATTGTGCATAATAAATGAAGAAAGACATTGCAGTTCACGTCTCAGAGAATAGAGTCAATAATGTGAAATTCTCTGTAATGAGGTCAGAGACTTTTCTTTGAGAAAAAGGGAGACAGAGTAACAGTGAAAACTGCCATCAGTGGCTTCTGAACACTGAAAGCATAAGATCATAGAATAGAAAAACTGTATCTGCCTAGAGCCAAAAAGCATCAGAAAATAAGTAAAACATTGTACTTTAGTAAATAAGTGTGTGATCTCCATCAACAGTTCTCAAATGTTTTAGGTAGAAAGTTATCTTCATTGGGTCAGAATAAAATACCATTCATGCAACTACCCATCCTCCTTTGCTATTAAAAGCTACTTGTCCTAATGAATGGGGAGAATAGTGCTGCTTTTGCTAGCACCTCATCAAGAAAGATGATACCTCTATTGCTATTTGATGCCTAAAGTCTACCATTATGGTGTTACACCACTGTTAACAGAAATCCATCTGTAGACCCCTCACATTACTTATAAAAAATTACTTGCCTACACAAAATCAATTCTCCAAGAGTGGGGAAAACCTAGTTAACAGCTTGAAAAATACTGGGAATAAATATTGAGTGGACACACCTAAGCATCATTTTTAGGACTGATTATAATCACATAACAATTCAATTATGATAATAATAATTCTCTTAATATATGCGGTGGCTCATGCCTGTAATCCCAGCACTTTGGGAGGCTGAGGTGGGCGGATCACGAGGTCAAGAGATTGAGACCATCCTGGCCAACATGGTAAAACCCCATCTCTACTAAAAATACAAAAAAATAGCCGGGCATGGTGGCACGTGCCTGTGGTCCCAGCAACTCAGGACGTTGAGGCGGAAGAATCGCTTGAACCCAGGAGGCGGAGGTTGCAGTGAGATTGCACCACTGCACTCCAGCCTGGTGACAGAGCAAGACTCTGTCTCAAAAAACAAATATATATATATATATATATATATATATATATATATATATATATATATATTATAATCTCAAAACAATAGTGAAACAGATATTGTCACAATCAAGAACATACATTCCAATTAAACACTTTTTCCTCTGAATCCAGTAAGAATGACTCATCCCTGCATAAATACAAATCTAACAATCACAAGATGTCCCCTCTCTTAAAAGATTCAGGCTTCTATTATAAAACATCTTAGACTGGTTAATACATAAACAAGATAAATTTACTGCTCACAGCTCTAGAGGCTGGGAAGTCCAAGACAATGGTGGCAGTAGATTCAGGGTCTGGTTATCACAGGTGATAACTTCTGTGTTCTCACCTGGTGGAAGGGGCCACAAGGCTCCCTCTAACCTCTTTTATAAGATCACTAATAACATGCTAAAAGTACCCACTTAATATCGTCACATTGTGTATTACATTTAAACATATGAATTTTGGGGGGACACTAATATTCAGACAATAGCACTCTCTGAGAATTACCTATTTCCTTTCCTTTTTTCTTTTTCTTTCCTTCCTGTTTCTTCTTTCCCTCCCTTCATCAAAGACAATTCAACAAGCTTATTGATGATATAATGCTAATGGGAAGACATTCTCATTGACACTTGAATGATCCTATTTCCTAAGATATATCCTGATCCACATTAAATAACACCATTCTTTTCTCACACCTGAGTTGCTTCCTCAGAATTTTGGGATATAACTAGAAAATAGATAAGAAAAAAGGAAGTTTTATTGGAATCTTCCCCATCATTTGAATCTTACTAGTATTAAGAAGCAGGAGATAGAAGGTTTTGTTGTAAGACTAGTATAAGACTTATAGCCCCTTATAACAACTATTTGTTGATTTAGTAGAAATTGTGTTTCACTAGCAGGGTCATTTATCAGTGAGGCACTAGCAGCAATGTGCACAGGAAAATCAATTTTCCAGAATACTCAGAGCTTACCAGAAATCTTATGCTTTGAAGGCAGGAGATTCACTTTGGTCATTGACAAGTAAAAATGAAGAATAAAAATGAGCATTTTAAACCAAGGCTCACATCATCATTGTACTGTGTCAAGTTTTATCAAAGAAGTTTAACAAAAATTTTATGGATTTAGTAACCTTTTTATAACAGAAATAAAGCATTTGGGTTTTGGAAAATATGAAACGCCCAATATTTAAGATGATCTATATGGATATCAGCCATTATCATTATTATCACTATCATCGTCATCACATCATTATTTGGCATTTTCATTAATTATTGATTGTAAAAGTGACAATATTTTATTACCCTCAAAACCATAGTACAGAATCATGCCATCTAATTACTCATTTATTAGCATTTTCATACCTATCCTCTACCCAACAATTTTTCTTCCACATTTAGAGTTTGGGGAAGGTAATATTATAGTGAAGTTTTTATTGAGAATAGTGCCCTCATTACCACTCCCTCTTCAGTCTATCCCTGACTTTTGAAGAAATATCATATGAGAAAATAGCAGGTAAAGTAAATCTTGAGTGGAGCTCTACATCCCTGAAAGGAGTTGGACAGATCAGTGGCTATCTTGAAAGGCTTTGGGATTGAGAAAATTGTCCATATAGCCCCTGGTCAGAATGGACAGGCTATGGATATTGGGTTATTTGGGTTGGTACCCAAGGGAAGGTCAGGTGTGTGTTTGACAATACTTAGAAATGACAATATTTGAAATTATAAATGACAACACTTAGAAATCATTCACTTCTCAGTTTTACTGAGGGCTGACACTAAAATATCTTACCACCATATTGACCATGTAATACCCTAGAAGTAGAAAGCCTGGAAGTAATTTCGCTTGAAAAAGTATAATTAGGCTATCAATCGTTTTTCAATGACAAGCAATATCCTGCTTAGTAAATCACACTCATACAATATAACTTTGACTTTTAGTTTTACAGATGATAAAATTGAGGCTCAGGGAAAAAAGAAATTCACCCCAGAATACCAGGCAGGAAGTTGAGAGCTAGATTTGGAAGCTAGGTCCTAGGAATCCCAGGCATGAGCATCTTTCTAACATTGTTGATTGCTTCGGCAACTAGCAGAACATGAGCTCAAGTATCAAAAGTCAAATACCATTCTTTAAAATGTGTTTTCTTAAGAGTCCCAGGCTGTCCAGATCCAGGAAAAAATACATGTTGCATTTTCTGGTTACATGCTATTCATCTCTGAAATCATGAGCCTCCATTACTCAGGAAACACTGTCTTCTAAAGCTAAATTTAATACTACTAACAACACTATTTCTTGAGAAACTGCTCTGGTTTCTTATTAACGGTCTTAATGGAATTAAAGACTTCAGAGTATCTCTCTCTCTTTGTCTGTGAGATATTCACTTTGACCCTTTTGGTTAGTAGCTGCTGTTGTTATTCCAATTTTACAAATAAAAACCTACAGTCCTAAAAGGTGATATGTTTCTTGAGGGCGCATAGTCAATAAACTGCAGAATAGGGGCTAAACTTTAAATGCTACTTGTATAGGGCTTTACACTCTTTAGTCTTGACTTTGAATAATTCTCAGAGGTATATTCTTGACTTTGAATAACTCTCAGAGCTATATAGAGACTAAGATTATTAGCTTCTCTGAAAATAAAATGAATTAAAACCTCCGTGAGTTATGTATGTGCTTCAGAATTAAAATATGTGTGGTATGCAGTAATAGAATCTGAGCCATTACCTCAAAGAACTAGGGTGGGAAAGAAACTGGTAACAAAACAGTCTATGCTTAGGCACAAAAATATTCCCTGAGATCGAAAATGTTGACTGTACAGGGTAAATAAAAGAAAATGAAGGTTGATGACTATTTTCTACAAATCCTTTTGAAAAACAATCCACTGAGGAAGCAGCCATTCATTTTATTATGAGATATTTACATTTTATGATTTATTCAAAACCAGGTACTGAAATGCAATAAGCAATGTGTGCTCTTTAATGAAAAGGGGTGATCAGTGGACATTCGGTTATTAAACTTAATTCTTTCTATACAAGTGTATTCTGTGGTAGGGCACATTTGTTCAATGGAAGAAATAGGTATTTTGTTCAACTTCAAATATGAAGTATAGTAAATATATTTATTCAGCATGTTTTGGAATAGATATAATACTTGTAAATAAAAATTCTTTTAAATGAAGTCTTAATTTTTGTTTACAGCAGTTTTCATTGTATGACAACTAAGGTTCTTGAAGACTATAAGAAACAGAGTTTCTGAAAGTGTGCGTATCTTATAAGAAGAAAATTACTTACCTGTGAAAACAGAATGTATTTTATTGCTGGGAAGATACACAATAGCTGCTGGCAGAATCCTGAACAATTGGCTATTTTCCCTAGGTGCTAGAAGATACTTGTGTCCATGCCTAGAATCCAATGCAAAGTCCTAGTTTCTATAACACAGGGAAAATTCTCTTTAATCTCAGCTTATTCTGTTAACATATGAAGCCAACTTCACAAAACATTTTCACCATTTTGCCATCAGAATCAAGGCTCTTCAGTGGATCTCAAGAATTGGCACTAATGATTTTCCAGGAAGATTCCTTATGTACTTGAAGTAACATCAACATCCTTCCATCAAAAAGTGGAGTGTATTTCTCTACTTTTTAATCTGAAATTAGCCATTTGATAAACTTTGGCCAACTGAACACTAGCAAACAATTTAAACAGAGGTTTTGAAAGTGCTTGCACATTGAGTATGGCCCTGTCCTTCCTGTTTTGAAACCTAGCCATCAAATAAAAGAAAAATAGAATAGTCTTCTGGGTGATGAAAAATACATGACGCATTCTCCCCCATTACTATAGTTGATAACAAGCCAATTCCCAGAAGCTACATGCAGATGTATAAATGAATTCAGCCAAGATAATCAGAAGTATCCAGTTGAGCATAGCCTCAATCCCCAAACTGCAAAATCATGAAGTAAATAAATGCTTTTTGTTTTAAGCCACAAAATTTTGAAGTGGATTGTTATACAGTAAAGGTTAAGTAATACAAATGAATGTAGACTCTGCTATATTCCATGGGACCTAGTAGAACTTTAGAAATAACATTTTTCCATCATTCCTAACATGATTTGACCTGAACTTTCAAAATTTTTGATACTCAGTGACATGAACTTTTCTAAAGCTTTGGCATATCTGTCACTCTCCTTTCTCTCTTTACTTATGAACATCTATCTACTTCTCCAAAAATCCATCCTGAGATAGGAAATATTTAAGCATTGATTTCAAACTATTGAAATAAATAGTTTTAAGCATTGTTTTCAAAGTGCAACACCTCAACAAGGCTTTGGGTTTAGAAATGGGCATTCTGATGTGATGCAAAATATTTTATTTGGTCTTGTAATATGGCTTTAAATGACATCAAGCTTGAAATATTTCTAGGCACACTGTACCCACTCTACACTTGGGTCCCTGTAAAATAAATGATAACAAATTAACCATGAAAAATATGTTTCTTTTAATTTTACAAATTATCCAGTGTGTCCTACTTTGAAGCTTTCATAAAAGTTTGAGAAGCTATTTTCATCAACTTCGAATGAAACCCTATTAAAAAGGAGCCTCTTTAATCATAAAAGCTTTGTTGGATAAAATTTTGTTTGTGGTGGATGATTGCATTTATATATGTTTTGTCCATGAAGTTAATAACTAATGTTTTCCAATTCTTAAAATATAATACAGTCAATGAATCACCATGAGTGGAATTTATTGTCTAGAACTGATTGAGGCAGAAGACAGCCAAATGCCCAGGCAATAAAGAATGGTCCCTGGAGAACCTCTGGCCTGCCCAGGTTACTGTGCACAGGGGGATTGCCTAAACATGCCCATGGTGAAAAATTCCATCCTTTAACACATGCACAGTAAGGGAAATAAATCAATTTGGAGTGGCTCAGACTAAGGGCTCACATGCTCACTGGAAGAATGGGATGGAGCCACCAAGAATTTGTGCTTTATGGAAGGGAGAAGCCTGGCGTCTTCAACTCATGGGTGGTAGACAAGTATTCAGTTTGTCAGGTGGAAACCTGTGTGAAGGACCCCTCTTTTTGTTGAGAGCTTTTGTTTCACTTAATAAATTCCACTCCCTCATCTTTCAATATGTTTGCATGTCTAATTTTTCCTGGTTGCGAGACAAGAACCCGGATTTAGCTAAACTAAGAAGCAAAAAATCATGCATCATTTTGGTGGCCCATATGGAGACATGACGAAGGGTGAGCAAAATGTGGACTCAAAAATCCTCACTTTCATTTCTGGGCCTTCTCATCCTCAGACTTTTTCTGAGTGCAAGAGAAATTGCCTCTCTGCCATTGCTCTCAGGGTTCAGGAACGTCAGCTTCAGTCCAACCCAGTCTTTTCTATGGCTTTCTTTATTCCCTTCATGACCATAATGACACTTATCTTTTCTTTTACAATATTGGAGGTGTTCCACCCTATTCCAATAGCCACAGGCACACAAGCAGGATGCACAGGCTAGTGGCGGCTCCCTGCCCACTTCTCTCCTGTCTGAGGCACACAGCCGTGTCTGCTGCATGTGTGTGGAATGTCCAAGGGCCATGCAGGGTAGGAATGAGCCACAGTTGCTGCCTGGGCCCCAAGGCTGCCTGAGGGACACAGGACCAGCATGGCCAGCTGGCTAGTGTTTCCTGCCACACATCCATGGAGGCCTCCCTTCCCCCAGTCTTGGAGTCCAGCTCAGTCAACATAGCAACTAAAAGTTTATCTCCCTCATAGTGAAGCCTATTTGTATAAGAATAAGAGGTTAGTCCTCCAGGCAGCTTCACAGCCTCACACTAATGATGTATTCCTCCCCCCATCCCCCACCCAGGTTAACTTTTATGTAAGAGGTTTTCTTCTTGAAAGGCATCTCATTAGAACAGGATCCCACATCACAGGACACACTTTTTCCCTCCCTTGTTTGAGAAGGACCCAAATGTAGTTTCACTTTAGCATTCAGCTTATTGATAAGGAGGCAGCAGCCAATCTGGTGAGGGACACCTAAGGCTTGATGAGTCCATGCATTCCCCTGAGGCAGTTCTTTTGTCACAAACTCATTTCCAAGCTTCAGTTCAAAGCCCTAGGAAAGAAAACTGGATTTCAGGGATCCAGCCACAGGCAACAATGGAATTTAAGAGGCACAGTGCAGGTGAGCATGACTAATACTTGCTGATTAAGTCAAGCCTCCCATTTCATGGATAGATGCTGTGTTAGTATCCATGGCATAAATGAGATCTAAGGTACTAAAAGCCTCCTGACAGCAGGGAGAAAGGCTGCTTGTGGGTAAGAGCAGATAACGCTACACCCTTGGCTTTCTATTAGCATGAGTAAAAGGCACACTGGCACCCATGGGCAGCACCCTGTTGAGGTTTCCAATACTCAGGGATACAAGGATAGTAGAAGGAAAGATGATGTGTTTTACTTCTCTCCATTATGTACCCCAGGTATTCACAGGAAGAGAAAGAAACCAGGAACAAGTGACTCCCCCCTTTCTCAGTGAGTAGCCATTCATTTTCAGTCTGTCCCCCTTTTGAATGCATCCTAAACTAAACCCTTGGAGTTCCTTTGAAAAAAACACCTTCTTTTCTCCTTTTTCCTCCTCTGTCCTCTCTACACAGATGGGTAATTGTGTCTCCATACTACTGGATACTTCCCTCAGATGCATCCTCCAAACTGAGAAAAGTAAATTTCCCACACCTTAAACGGGTTGGCTTAGAATTGAACTTGGAGGAAGGGAACCCAGAAGCCTGGCATACCAGCAAAAGGGTAAAAGTTTTTTTTACCAGTCAGACATTTGGCCTTTATCTCCCTGTGCAAACTGGTAAAAGGGCTGATAAAGATCACTGTTTATATTCTCTGTAAAGCTTTGGTTAATGAAAAAGGATTTATAGTGTTGGTGTTAAGCTGTAACCAATCTGGTGTGTGTTGTGTCTTTCAGTATAGTTCTCTCAGAAAAAAAAAAAGGGCTACCTTAGGATATCATGCAGGCCAAGGACACCATAAGTCTGCTGTTTAAATCAGCCCTGCAATCTGGTCAGTATCAAACTTTGCTGCAGACCTCCATCTTATCTTACATCTTTAGGAGCATGACCTGTATAACCATATGGCAGTATTTTGTTTTAGTCTCTGCCATTTTACAGTGGTGGTCCAGGTTCAATCCTGACTTGGGGAATGAGTACTTTCAGGTTGATATCTGTGTAACTTTTGCCATTTGCCGATTCTCTTCCCCATTCATGAACAACTTATAGCTTCCTTTCTTAAATCATCCTTTCCCTGAGTCATATTTAAATGTTCTAGATTTTGTAAAAACAGCTATGTTTTTAAAATACCTTGTACACTCACAGATGAGTTATTAACTTAATTGAGGCTTGCTGGTTTCACCTGTGAGGTTACTTTTGATAAAGTCAAAAATCCAGAAATACTGGCTGTTTGGCATGGCTAAAGTCAGGTAATAAGGGATTTAAAAGGAATTTAAGAATGCTCTACTTAATTAAAAATGGATATCCAAGTTACAGGCATATTTAAAATGCCTTTACGTTTTTTCTTCTTGTATCTTGTCTTGCTGGAAATATGTTTTATTTAGTTGGCTGAATTACTTTTCATCATCTTGTCTTACCATTCTTAATGCACACACAAGCATCCCTAATATAATTTCTGATTGCCTGGGATTCCTTGAGAAAAACAAAAACAGTGCCACAGATTGCATTTTGGGAGAAACTTGTTTTCCTTATGGATCCCCAGAAATTAGAGGCAGATAGAGTCCTCTGAAAATCTGTTTTTATCTTCTAGCTATACCTGTTCATTAGTCCCTAGAAACTGCTTGTTTTCCTAGCCCTGCTTTTAAAGGGCCCCACCTGAGACCAACAATTGAAATAGGAGATTGGCAAATGAAAACTCTTATAATTACCAGATTTTGTTTGTCTGTGTAGTTATATATGTGTTGTGT
This sequence comes from Cheracebus regulus, assembly GCA_963574635.1. Lineage (NCBI taxonomy): Eukaryota > Metazoa > Chordata > Mammalia > Primates > Pitheciidae > Cheracebus > Cheracebus regulus. Next base: position 67,235 of record CAUYQU010017814.1, read on the forward strand.
GTGATGTATATAAAAATAGCTCTACTTAATTGGCTTAAAGAAAAATAAGCTATTAGATCAAAGTTTTTTAAGGAAAAGTAAAAGCTGTAATGCTTTTTAGTTCACAGGACTTTAATCTTTGAGAAATAAAAACAGTCTTAAAGATTACTGGAAAATGCAAATATCATTAAATTGTAAATAGGTGATCTAAATTGTGAAAGTCAGATACGAGGTTTGCTACATGTTTTAAGGTTGTAAACTGTGTTTTTGGCCTTTGAGAGCTATTTGGCCACCATGTCTTTATGCTGGAAGGAATCAAACTTTATCAGCACATAGTGCATAATTAAAACAACTTACCAGGCTTTACAATAGAATTAAAAATTGCTAAGAATTTTCATTATAACATGTAATTGAGACCACTGAAAATTGATTTACATGCAAGGTGTGTAAGAATGGTAAAATGTGTTTTAAGTGAAAGATTATAAGAAAGCATGACAATGTAAATTTTTTCCTAGAGCTAAAGGATTGTTTTAAATTAGATAAGATAAAGCTAATGGTGTAACACTGTTATGGGATGTTTAAAAAATCGTGCAAAATAAATTATGTGCATGAACATTGACTAGATTCAAATGGGTATTATATGGTTTTTCTGTAAATTGAGCATTGATATAAAAACACAACAAAGTTTTTTTTAAGGCACTAATCTGTTCTTTACCAAAATTCATAAAGAGTTATAAAAGTTTTATAAGAATCTCACCTCATGGTTAAACTGGTTAAGATGGGATAGAACTGTCTAAAATTTTCAATTAAAAAAAAAACGGAGTGACACTAA
>CAUYQU010017815.1:0-14051 GCA_963574635.1 Cheracebus regulus
TTAATTTTTGACTGAGGTGTAAGGAAGGGGTCCAGTTTCTGTTTTCCGCATACGGCTAGCCACTTTTGCCAGCAGCATTTATTAAAAGGGAATCCTTTCCCCATTGCTTGTTTTTGTCAGGTTTGTCGAAGATCAGATGGCTGTAGATGTGTGGTGTTATTTCTGAGACCTCTGTTCTGTTCCATTGGTCTGTATATATGTTCTGGTACCAGTATCATGTTATTTCGGTTACTGTAGCCTTGTAGTATAGTTTGAAATCAGGTAGCGTGATGCCTCTAGCTTTGTTCTTTTTGCTTAGGATTATCTTGAATATATGGGGCTCTTTATTGGTTCCACAGGAAATTTAAAGTAGTCTTTTCTAGTTCTGTGAAGAAAGTTAATGGTAGCATGATGGGAATAGCATTGAATCTATAAATTACTTTTGGCAGTATGGCCATTTTCAAAATTTGATTCTTCCTATTCATAAGTATGGATTTTTTTTTCTATTTGTTTGTGTCCTCTCTTATTTTCTTGAGCAGTGGTTTGTAGTTCACCTTGAAGAGGTCCTTCCCGTCCCTTGTAAGTTGTATTCCTAGATACTTTATTTTCTTTGTAGCAATTGTGAATGGGAGTTCACTCATGATTTGGCTCTCTGCTTGTCTATTATTGGTTTTTAAGAATACCTGTGATTTCTGCACATTGATTTTGTATTCCGAGACTTTGCTGAAGTTGCTTATCTGCTTAAGGAGTTTTTGGGCTGAGATGATGGGGTCTTTTAAATATACAATCATGTCATCTGCAAACAGAGACAATTTGATTTCCTTTCCTTCTATTTGAATACCCTTTATTTCTTTCTCTTGCCTGATTTCTCTGGCCAGAACTTCCAATACTATGTCGAGTAGGAGTGGTGAGACAGGACATCCTTGTCTGTGCCAGTTTTCAAAGGGAATGCTTCCAGCTTTTGCCCATTCAGTATGATTTTGGCTATGAGTTTGTCATAAATAGCTCTTATTATTTTTAGATATGTTCCATCAATACCTAGTTTATTGAGCGTTTTTATCATGAAGGGGTGTTGAATTTTATCAAAGGCCTTTTCTGCATCTATTGAGATAATCATGTAATTTTTGCCATTGGTTATGGATTATGTTTATTGATTTGTGTATGTTGAACCAGCCTTGCATCCTAGGGATGAAGCTGACTTGATCGTGATGGTTAAGCTTTCCGATGTGCTGCTTGCTGGATTCGGTTTCCCAATATTTTATTGAGGATTTTCACATTGATATTCATCAGGAATATTGGCCTAAAATTTATTTATTTGTTGCGTCTCTGCCTGGTTTTGGAATCAGTATGATGCCGGCCTCATAAAATGAGTTAGGTCTTTTCACATAGTCCCATGTTTCTTGGAGGCTTTGTTCATTTCTTTGATTCTTTTTTCTTGAATCTTGTCTTCAGTCTTATTTCAGTAAGTTGATCTTCAATCTCTGATATACTTTCTTCTGCTTTTTCTGTTGTTTGGAATAGTTTCAGAAGGAATGGTACCAGGTCCTCTTTTTACCTCTGGTAGAATTTGGCTGTGAATCCATCTGGTCCTAGGCTTTTATTCTGTTTGTAGGCTATTAATTACTGCCTCAATTTCAGAACTTGTTATTGGTCTATTCAGAGATTTGACTTCTTCCTGGTTTAGTCTTGGGAAGGTGTATGTGTTCAGAAATTTATGAATTTCTTCTATATTTTCTAGTTTATTTGCATAGAGGTGTTTATAGTATTCTCTGATGGTAGTGTGTATTTCTCTGGGGTCAGTGGTGATATCCCCTTTATCATTTTTTATTGTGTCTATTTGATTCTTCTCTCTTTTCTACTTTATTAGTTGGGTTAGTGGTCTATTTTGTTAATCTTTTCAAAAAACCGGCTCCTGGATTCATTGATTTTTTTGAAGGGTTTTTTTTTTTTTTTTTTTTTGTCTCTATCTCCTTCAGTTCTGCTCCGATCTTAGTTATTTCTTGTCTTCTGTTAGCTTTTAAATTTGTTTGCTCTTGCTTCTCTAGTTCTTTTATTTGTGATGTAAGGGTGCTGATTTTAGATTTTCCTGCTTTCTGATGTGGGCATTTAGTGCTACAAATTTCCCTCTAAACACTGCTTTAGGTGTGTCCCAGAGATTCTGGTACATTGTCTCTTCGTTCTCATCAGTTTCAAGGAACTTCATTATTTCTGCCTTAATTTCATTGTTTACCCAGTAGTCACTCAGGAGCAGGTTGTTCAGTTTCCATATAGTTGCGCGTTTTTGAGTGAGTTGCTTAATCCTGAGTTCTAATTTGATTGCACTGTGGTCTGAGAAGCTGTTTGTTATGACTTCTGTTCTTTTGCATTTACTGAGGAGTGTCTTACTTCCAATTATGTGGTCAATTTTAGAATAAATGCTATGTGGTACTGAGAAGAATGTATAGCCTGTTGATTTGGGGCAGAGAGTTTTGTAGATATCTATTAGGTCCTCTTGGTCCAGAGCTGAGTTTGAGTCCTGAATGCCCTTGTTAATTTTTTGTCTCGTTGATCTGTCTAATATTGACAGTGGGGTGTTAAAGTCTCCCACTATTATTGTGTGGGAGTCTAAGTTTCTTTGTAGGTCTCTAAGAACTTGTTTTATGAATCTGGGTGCTCCTTTATTGGGTACATATATATTTAGAATAGTTAGCTCTTCTTGTTGCATTGATCCCTTTACAATTATATAATGCCCTTTTTTGTCTTTTTTGACCTTTGTTGGTTTAAAGTCTGTTTTATCAGAGACTAGGATTGCAAACCATGCTTTTTCTGCTTTCCATTTGCTTGGTAAATATTCCTCTTTCCCTTAATTTTGAACCTATATGTGTCTTTGCACGTGAGATGAGTCTCCTGAATACAGCACACCGATGGGTATTGACTCTATCCAATTTGGCAGTGTGTGTCTTTTTATTGAGGCATTTAGAACATTTACATTTAAGGTTAATATTTTTATGTGTGAATTTGATCCTGTCTTCATCATGCCAGCTCATTATTTTGCACGTTAGTTGATGCAGTTTCTTCATAGTGTCATTGGTCTTTATATTTTGTCATGTATTTGCAGTGGCGGGTACCAGATTCTCCTTTCCATATTTAGTGCTTCCTTCAGGAGCTCTTGTAAGGCAGGTCTAGTTGTCTGCATTTGCTTGTCTTTAAAAGATTTTATTTCTCCTTCACTTATGAAATTTAGTTTGGCTGGATATGAAATTCTGGGTTGAAAATTCTTTTCTTTAAGAATGTTGAATATTGGTCCCCACTCTCTTCTGGCTTGTAGAGTTTCTGCAGAGAGATCCCCTGTTAGTCTGATGGGCTTCCCTTTGTAGGTAACCTGGCCTTTCTCTCAGGCTGCCCTTAACATATTTTCTTTTGTTTCAATCTTGGAGAATCTGACCATTATGTGTTTTGGGGTTGCTCTTCTCAAGAAGTATCTTTGTGTTGTTCTGTGTATGTCCTGAATTTGAATGTTGGCCTGTCTCGCTAGGTTAGGGAAGTTCTCCAGGATAATATCCTGATGTGTTTTCCACCTTTGTTCCATTCTCCCCATCACTTTCAGAGACCCCAATTAATAATAAATTTGGTCTTTTCACATAGTCCCATGTTTCTTGGAGGCTTTGTTCATTTCTTTGATTCTTTTTTCTCGAATCTTGTCTTCAGTCTTATTTCAGTAAGTTGATCTTCAATCTCTGATATACTTTCTTCTGCTCGATTGATTCAGCTGTTGATACTTGTGTATGCTTCACGAAGTTCTTGTGCTGTGTTTTTCAGCTCCATCAGTTCATGTATGTTCTTCTCTAAACTGGTTATTCATGCTAGCAGTTCCTGTAACATTTTGTCAAGGTTCTTAGCTTCCTTGGGTTAGAACATACTCCTTTAGCTCAGAGAAGTTTGTTATTACCCAACTTCTGAAGCCTACTCTGTCAATTTGTCAAACTCATTCTCTGTCCAGTTTTGTGCCTTTGGTGGAGAGGAAGTGTGATCTTTTGAAAGAGAAGAGGCATCTGGAATTTTCAGCATTTTTGCTCTGGTTTTTCCTTATCTTCATTGATTTATCTACCTTTGATCTTTGAGGTTGATGACCTTTGGATGGGGTTTCTGCGTGGGGGTCCTTTTTGTTGATGTTATTGCTTTCTGTTTGTTAGTTTTTCCTCTAACAGTCAGCCTCTCTTCTGCAGGTCTGCTGCAGTTTGCTGGAGGTCCACTCTAGACCCTATTTGCCTGGGTATCACCAGCGAAGGCTGCAGAACAGCAAAGGTTGCTGGAAGCTTTGTCCCAGAGGGGCACTGGCTTGACGCCAGGTGGAGCTCTCCTGCATGAGGTGTCTGTCAACCCCTGTTGGGAGGTCTCTCCCAGTCAGGAGGCAGGAGAGTCAGAGACTCACTTGAGGAGGCAGTCTGTTCCTTAGCAGAGCTTGAGCACTGTGCTGGGAGAACTCTCCTTGTCCGCATCCACTGTTCTCTTCAGAGCCAGCAAGCAGGAATGTTTAAGTACACTGAAGCTGTGCCCACAGCTGTCCCTTTCCCCAGGTGCTCTGTCCCAGGTAGGTGGGAATTTTATCTATAAGCCCCTGATTGGGGCTGCCACCTTTCTTTCACCTTTCTTGCCCAGTGAAGAGGAATCTAGAGAGGCAGTCTGGCTACAGCCACTTTGCCATGCTGTGTTGAGTTTTGCCCAGTCCAAAGTTCCAGGCCCCCTTAGTGCTGTCAGGGGAAAACTGCCTACTCAAGCCTCAGTAATGGCAGATGCCCCTCCCCTGACCAAGCTGGATCATCCCAGGTTGACTTCAAACTGCTGTGCTGGCAGTGAGAATTTCAAGCCAGTGGCTCTTAGCTGGCTGGGCTGTGTGGGAGTGGGACTCACTGAGCAAGACCACTTGGCTCCCTGGCTTTAGCTCCCTTTCCAGGGTAGTGAACAGTTATGTCTCACTGAGGTTCCAGGTGCTACTAGGGTATGGAAAAAAAAATTCCTGCAGCTAGCTCAGTATCTGCCTGAACAGCTGCCCAGTTTTGTGCTTGAAACCCAGGGCCCTGGTAGTGTAGGCACACGAGGGAATCTCCTGGTCTGCAGATTTCAAAAACCATGGGAAAAGTATAGTATCTGGGCCAGGTAGCACAGTGCTGTCTCCCTTTGCCCGGTAGCACAAGTCACAGCTTCCCTTGTCTGGGAAAAGGAGGCCCCTGGCTCCTCTCACTTCCCAGGTGAGGTGACACCCCACCCTGCTTCTGCTCACCCTCCATGGGGTTGGACACAATGAGATGAATGGGGTACCTCAGTTGGAAACACAGAAATCACCCACCTTCTGTGCTGGTCTCACTGGGAGCTGCAGACCAGAGCTGTTCCTTTTCAGCCATCTTTCCAGATCTCCTGTTCTTTTTACATTATTGAGTTTTAAGAATTCATTGTATATTTTAGAGACTAGTTCTTTATCATATATGTCTTTTACAACAAATGGCTTCCTCCCTCATCCCTTTACCCTTTTCTACATTATCCTGTTTATTTCCTTCTTGGCAGTTATCTCAATCTTGAGTACCTATTTATTTAAGCGTTTTATTTTTTGGTTAACCAGAAGGATAAGAAGTGGAGATCTGTAGGCTTCTTAGGTAGCAGTGACTTAAGACTTTCCTTATTTTCTCCACTCCTCTACTTGTTTTCCCCCTGAGAGATGACGTATGAGTTCTGATCCTCTGGAAGCAGATGCCAAGATGTAGCTGGAAATATAGACATGTATGGGGCAAAACAGTCATGAAAGCTAATGGGGGGGATTGAAAGAGGAGTAGAGAGAGTAAGGTGTTGCAGAGCCCCAAAATTGGGGGCTTAGCCTGGGAGGGTTCTTGGCTTCACCCAGGAAAGATTTCAAGGCTGAGCTGGTGGTGTAAGCAACTTTTATTTGAAGCAACAGTATGCAGCAGCAGCAGAGGTACTGCTCCTTGCAGATCCAGGCTACTCCGTAGGCAGTATGTCCAGAGTAGCACCTCAGAGGCAGTTCTGTAGTCAGAGTTACACCCACTTTTTACTACATGCAAATTAAGGGATGGATTACACAGCAATTTCTGGGAAAATGTTGGTAACTTCTGGGTCATCAGGTTGTTGGCATGGACAGGGGCAATAACGTCCAGGTGTTGCCATGGCAATGGTAAACTGACACAGCACGCTGGTGGATGTGTCTTATGGGAAGCTGTTTCTGATACAGAATGGCAGAATGGCTGGGCTGCTGGCTAAACTCTACCCTCAAGCTTGGAACCTTGGGCCTAAGTGAAAACAGCAGACACTTAGCCCAGACCTGCAGGATCAGCTGTTTTCACTTAGGGCCAAGGTTCCAAGCTTGAGGGTGGGGTTTAGCTGGGAACCCAGCAGTTCTGTATCACTTCTGCCCTGATCCTGTTTTAGCTAGTCCTCTGTTTGGTCTGGTGTCCAAGCCCCTCCCCTGGAGTCAAATCCCACCTCCTACCTCAAAGGGAGAGAGAACATGGCTTTGACATGAATACTGTGGCAGATCCCAAAGGAGCATGGGCTTGGGGCTGTCCACTAAGTACACTCCTTGAACAGGTTCTCATTTGAAGGGAGAGCTGAGTGGTGCTGTCCAAGGCTGTCACAGGAAGGGTTACTCTGGATTAGTTGGACTTGAGGACACTGATTGGATTAGTTGGACTTGAGGACACTGATTTTTTTTTTTTTTTCCCATTGGATGGGTCATCAAGCATTAAAGGATTAAGCATAGAAGGTGGAGCAACCGGAACTCTCCCACCTTACTGGTGGGAAGGTTGACCTTTTTTTGTAACATTAAACATAACCTTATCTGTTGAGCAAACATGTCTAGTCTTAGGTATTTATTCAAGAGAAATGAAAACTTAATGTTCACACAGATACTTGTAAAAAAATGCTCATCACAATTTTATTCAAAATACCCCAATACTGGAAATAGCAAAAATGTGTGTTATCAGGAGAACTGATAAACAAATTGTAGCATGTGCAGGCTATAAAAAACTACTCAGCAATAAAGAAGAACACATTACTGCCAAAGGGATACACTCAGGTAATCCTCACCTGATCACAATGTAGAACCTTTCCATCTACCAGGAAGTTATTTTGTGTACCTTCCCAGTCAGTTCTTTCCTCTGGATATATTAGCTTGCTTGGGCTGTGTTTTGTAAATATCAATTCTTTATAATTTAGTCTTGAGGTCCCCACTTCTAATACCTTTGCATTGGGGATTAAATTTCAATGAATTTTCAAGGCGACACAAACATTCAAACGACAGCACTCTGCCTCTGCCTGACAACAGTTTATGTCTTTCTCAAATACAAAATACATTTATTCCAACCTAGTTGACTCCAAAACTTTAACTCATTCCAGCATCAACTTTAGAGTCTAAGTTGAAAAATCTCATTTAAATGTCTAAATACTTAGATATTTAAATATCTAAATATCTAGATTTAAATATCTAATATCAGATCTAAATAACTAATATCATTTAAACCAAAGAGGATAATTGCAAATTCTCCTCCTTGATTTAGATTATATTTAGATGTGAGCCTGTTGAACCACCTCTCTTGATGGTGGCTGTAAATATAACCTGACCAGGAAAGCAGTTAGGTTCAGGTGTGTTGGTCAGGTGAGACACAACGTTGGCAGCACAACAAAGCACATGGAATAACAGAAGCAGTTTTGTTACTTACATGTCCCAGAGAGAAGAGGACAGCATGTCTCATAGGGCCAGCAGGAAGGGGGATGCAGAGCATGCATGCTCCTCTCAGCCAGTGTGTAGGGAGCAAGAAAGAGAGAGAGAGAGAGAGAGAGAGAGAGAGAGAGAGAGAGAGAGAGAGAGAGAGAGAGACCTGTATGTCAAATCAAAGCCTTTACTGGGATCCAGCGCATTACCCAAGCATGTTCCTGTGGGGACTCCTCTCTGGTGAGTTTAGAGCAAGTAGGCCAAGTTCCATGGGATCATGCTGTGTCTGAGAGGTGGTCCCTGTGGCATATCTGGGGAGTACTGAAGGGTGTGAGGAACAAAAGGAGTGAGTCAAGTATGTGATACCTAGCTGTCCCATAAGGAGGTGGGGGAGGTGGTCACTAGAGGCAGAGGTTTAAGGCAGATATCTGGACTGACCATTGAGCAACTAGGATGAAGTATAGAACCAGAAACTGTCAAGGGTGACTGCACCCTGCTTCTGGTATGATAATGTTTAGCTTATATTAAAATGGATGCCAAGGAAACATAAAATTATGAGAATTACTACAGGCTGCCATAGAGAAGTACCACAGACTGGGGGTCTTAATAGAAATTTATTCACTGTGGGAAATAGAAGCTAGAAGTCTGGTCCGAGATCAAGGCATTGGCAGGGTGTTTCTTCTGAGGCCTCTCTCTTGGCTTGCAGATGTGTCTTTGCCCTGTGTTCTCACATGGTCATCCCTCTGTACACGTCTGTGCCCTAATCTCCTCTTCCTATGAAAATACCAGTCATATTGGATTAGGGCCCACTCTCATGACCTTATTTTAACTGAATCATCCATTTAAAAGCACTATTTCTAAACATAGTCACATTCTGAGGTACTGGGGTTAGGACATCTACATAGGAATTTTGGAGGGGAACAATTATACATTAGGAAAAGCACTGATCGAATTATTTTCACCTTAGTTAGCCTAGTTTAGAACTTCCCATCAATGGAATCATGTGTTGTGTGTACTCTTTTATGTCTTGCTTCTTCCATTCAATATAATAATGATGAAGCTCATTCGTGTTGTTTCCTTGGCTGTGCAGAAGCTTCTTTCTTTGATGGAATCCTATTTTTCTACTACTTTTGTTTTTGTTGCCTGTGCTTTTGGGTTCATATCCAAAAACTTGTTGGCCACCAAAATGGAGCTTTCCCCCTATGTTTTCTTCTAGTAGTTTTAAATTTTCAGATCTTACATGTAAGCCTTCAATCCATTTTGAGTTGAGTTTTGCATATGGTTTGAGATAAGGGTCTAATTTCATTCTTCTGCATGTGGATATCTAGTCCCAACATCATTTATGAACACTTTGTCTTTTCCCCGTTGTGCATTTGCCTTAGTCCATTTGTGCTGCTATGATAAAATACCAGCAACCAGGTCATTTATAAAAAACAGAAATTTATTTCTCACTTATGAATGTTAAGTTCAAGATCAAGGTTCCTATAGGTTCAGTGTCCACGGAGAGCTTGGTCTTTGCCACCAAGATGGTGCCTCATGGCTGTGTCCTCTGGGGATTGGTGGGAGTGGTAGGGAATGGGTGCTGTGTCTTCACATGGCAAAAGAGAGAGAAGGGAAAATGCTGTATGAAGTCTCTTTTATAAGAGCCTTAACCCCACTCATGAGGGAAGAGCCCTCATGACCTAATCACGGCCTAAAGTCCCCACCTCTTAATACTTTTGCAATGGGGATTAAGTTTCATCATGAATTTTCAAGGGGGCACAAACATTCAAACTAGGATGCTCTGCCTCTGCCTGCCAACAGTTTATATCTTTCTTATATACAAAATACATTTATTCAACCCTAGTAACCCTAAAAGTCTTAACTCATTCCGGCATCAACTTTAGAGTCTAAGTCAAAAATCTCACCTAAATATCATGTAAACCAAGGAGGATAATTGCAAATTCTCCTCATTGATTTAGGTATTTATATATGAGCCTGTTTAGATGTAAAATCAAACAAGTTATGTGCTTCCAAAATACAGTGGTGGGACAGGTATTCTCATTTCAAAAAGAAGAAATAGGAAAGATGAAAACTGTAACTGATCCCAAGTAAGTCCCAAACCCAAGAAGACAGAAAACATTAAATCTTGAGGCTTGAAAATAATCTTCTTTGACACCATATTCTGCCTTCCAGACATATTAGAGCAGGGGTTGTGGCCCCAAGGTTCTGGATGACTGAGCCCCATGCCTTTGCCAGGTGCAGCCCACATTGTAGCTTTCACGGGTTGGAGTCTAGTGCTTGAGACTCTCCCTGACTGCAGTTGCACGTTGGTGGCTCTACAGTTTTGGGATCTTTGGGGTGATCCCACTCTCAGTGTTCCACTAGACATCCTTTTGGAGTCTTTCTGTGGTGGTCCTGACCCTATTGCTCCTCTGGGCATTGCCTTAGTGGAGGCTGTCTGCAGTGTCTTTCTTACCCCTGTGGCAGTCCTCTGCCTGGGCCCTGAAGCTTTCTGGAACATCCTTTGAACTCTAGATAGAGGTATCCATGCTTCTACACCTCTTCCATTGTGCACACCATCAGAATTAGCACCATGTGCAAGCTGCCAAGGGTTACCCCTGTGCCCTCCAGATGGGTGGCCTGAGCCACAGTTTGGCCCATTTGAGCCAAAGGTGGGGTGGCTGAGAAATCTAAGCCATACTGCAGGGAGCAGAGATACAAGATGGCACAGGGAAGCAAGCTCCAAGGTCCTATGGGCACCCTGAGCCCCTCCCTTGAAACCATTCTTCCTCCAAAGCCCTGGCACTCGGGCCTTGAGTGGCAGCCCAGAAGATCTGCAAAATATCTTCAGGGTCATTTTTTCATTGTCTTGATAAATAGCATCTAACTTTCTTCTATCCATACTAATCTCTTTGAGATGTTCACTTAGCCATACCCTTGATCTCTTCTCCAAAACATGACTTTATTTTTTACAGGCAGGCTGAGAATTTTCCAAATCTTTAAGTTATGCTTCTCTTTTGATTATAAATTCTATCTTTAATTTGTTTCTTGCTTCTCACATTTTGCTATCAGCAGTCAAAAGAAGTCATGCTGCTCCTTTAATACTTCATGTAGATATTCCTTCCACCAAAATCCTCATTCATTGCTTGCAAGTTCTGCCTTCCATAAAACATGAAGACATGGATGAAAGTCCACCAAGTTCTTGGCCACCTTAGAACACGGATGGCCTTTCTTCCAGTTTCCAATAAAACATTTCTCATTTTCATCTAAGACTTTATCAGAATGTTCTTTACTATCCATATTTCTACAAGCATTTTGATTATGACCATTTAATCTCTAAGAAGACTGAGGCTCTCTCTACAGCTCTCTTCTTTGGAGCCTCCAGCAAAATTTCCATTAACATTCTCTTTAAAGCAATCTAGGCTTTTTTAAAGCATACACATAAAAACTATCCCAGCCTCTACCTAGCACCCCATTTCAAAGCCACCTCTACATTTTCAGGTATTTGTTATAGCAACATATCACTTCTCATTTCTAATGTCTATCTTAGCCTGTTTGTGCTGCTATAAAAAATGCCACGAACTGGGTAACTTATAATCACAAAAAATTTATTTCTCACAGTTCCAGAGGCTGAGAAATCCAAGATTAAGGTACTGGCAGGTTCAGGGTTTGGTGAAAACCTGGTTTCTGCTTCTAAGATGGCATCTTTTTGATGTGTCCTTAGGAGGGAACAGATGCTGTGTCCTCACATGGCAGAAGGAACAGAAAAGCAAAAAGGGATGAATGCTGAAACTTCTTTTATAAGGCTCTTAATCCCATTCATGAGGGAGGAACACTCATAACCTAATCACCCCCTAAGGCCCCACCTCTTAATACTATTGCATTGGAGATTAAGTTGCAACATGAATGTTGAAGAGGACTCAAATATTTAAGCCATAGCAGTGTTCTTGGCATTTTTTTCACAAATAAATTGATCATAAATGCATGGACTTATTTCTGGGCTCTCTGTTCATTCCATTGGTGTATGTATCTGTTTTTTAAAACCAATGCTATGCTGTTTTGATTACTATAGCTTTGTAGTATATTTTAAAGCCTCGTGGTATGATGACTCCAGTTTTTTTCTTTTCGCTCTAGATCACTTGGTTATTTGGTGTCTTTTGTGGTTTCATATGAATTGTAGGGTCTCCTTTGTTTTATTTTTGTGAAAAATGCCACTGGAATTTTCATAGGGATTGCACTGAATCTATAGATCACTTTGGGTAGTATGGACATTTTTAACAATATTAATTTTTTCAATCCATGAACATAGGGTATTTTTTCATTTACTTGTGTCTTATTCAGTTTATTTCATCAGTGTTTTTAGTGTACAGATCTTTCACTTCCTTGGTTAAATTTATTCCTAAGTATTTTATTTTTTAATAGCTAATAAAAAGGGGATTATTTTCTGGCTTTTCATATTTAGGGTAGTTTATTATTAATGTATGGAAATGGTACTTTTTGTATGTTTAATTAATTAATTAATTTGTCAACCTCAGGAAGCACAGAACATGTATGTTGATTTTACATCCCACAATTTTACTGAATTTCTTTTTAGTTTTAACGGTTGTTTAGTGGATTCTTTAGAGTGTTTTATGTATAAGATTATGTTCTCTATAAATAGGGACAATTTACCTTCTTTTCCAATTGGGTCACCTCTTATTTTCTTCTCTTGCCTAATTGTTCTGGCTAGAACTTCCAGTTCTATGCTGAATAGAAATGGCAAGCATAAGCACCTTGTCTTGTTCCTGATCTTAGGGGGAATGTTTGCAACTTTTCACTGTTGAGTATAATGCTAGCTGTGGGTTTGTCACATGTCACTTTTATTGTGTTGAAATACGTTCCTTCTATGCTGAATTTGTTGAGAGTTTTTTCATAAAAGGATGTTAAATTTTGTCAAATGCTTTTTCTGTATTTCTTGTGATGATCATATGGGTTTTCTCCTTCATTTTGTTTAGTGGTATATCAAATTTATAGATTTGTGTATGTTGAACTATCATTGTATCCCTGGGATAAGTCTCACTTGATCATGGTAAACAATTTCTTTAATATGCTACTGAATTTGGTTTAGTAGTGTTTGTTGCGGATTTTTGCATCTATGCTCATCAGGGGTATTGGTCTATAATTTCCTTTGCTTCTAGTGTCTTTGTCTGGCTTTGCTGCTATGGTAATGATGGCCTCATAAAATGAATTTGGAAGTGTTCCCTCTTCTTCAGAATTTTCAGTGTTTGATGAAATGCAACAGTAAAGCCACTTTGTCTTAGGCTTTTCTTTGTTGGGATATTTTTTCACTACTGATTCAAACTCTTTATTCATTATTGTTCTGTTCAGATTTTCCATTTCTTTGTGATTTGGTCTTGGTAGGTTGTATGTGTTTTGGAATTTATCTACTTATAGATGATCCAATTTGTGGACATTTAGTTGTTCATAGTAGTCTCCTATGATTTTTTGTATTTCTGTGTTAACAATAATAATGTCTCCTCTTTCATATTTGATTTTACTTATTTGAGTCTTCTCTCTTTTTCTTAGTCTAGCTAAAGATTTGTCTATTTCAACTATCTCTTCAAAAAACCAACTCTTACTTTTGTTAATCTTCTCTATTGTTTTTCTAGTTTCTATTTTACTTATTTCTGCTCTGGTCCTTATTATTTTCTTTCTTCTCTTAACTTTGAGATTAGTTGGTTTTGTTTTCTAGCTCCTTGAATTGTAATGTCAGGTTATTTAAGATCTTTCTTCATTTTTCTATGTAGGCATTTATTGTTATAAACTTCCTCCTCAGAACTGCTTTTGCTGTATATCATAAGTTTTGGTGTGTTGTGTTCCCATTGTTGTTTGTCTCAAGTTATTTTTAAATTTCCTTTTTAATTTCTTTATTAACCCACTGATCATTCAGGAGCATATTGTTTAATTTCCATGTATATGTGAATTTTCCAGAATTTATCCTGTTATTGATTTCCTTTCATATCATTGTGGTTGGAAGATACAATTTAAATCTTTTAAAATTTCTCCCTTCAGATCTATTAATATTTTCTTTATATATGCCAGTGTTCTTTATTTATTTATTTATTTATTTATTTATTTATTTATTTTTATTTTTAAAGAATGAAAGAGAGAAAGGAAGAGGAAGAGATTTTAGAAAAAGAGAGAAAAGGAGAAAGAAAGAAACAGCAAAAGAAAGAAAAAATGAAAGAGAAAGAAAGAGGAATCGATTTTAGAAAAAGAGAAAAGGAGAAAGAAAGAAACAGCAAAAGAAAGAAAAAAAGAATGAAAGAAAGAAAGAAAGAGGGAGAGAGAATGGGATTCTTGTTTTATTGCCCAGGCTAGAATACAGTCTAAAAATGGGTATTAAAAACCT
>CAUYQU010017817.1:0-11041 GCA_963574635.1 Cheracebus regulus
CAGCCATAAAAAACGACGAGTTCGTGTCCTTTGTAGGGACATGGATGAACCTGGAAACCATAATTCTCAGCAAACTGACACAAGAACAGAAAATCAAACACCGCAGGTTCTCACTCATATGTGGGTGTTGAACAACGAGAAATGCATGGACACAGGGAGGGGAGCATCACACACTGGAGTCTGTTGGGGAAATAGGGGAGGGACAGCTGGGGGGTGGGGAGTTGGGGAGAGATAGCGTGGGGAGAAATGCCAGATATATGTGATGGGGAGGAAGGCAGCAAATCACACTGCCACGTGTGTACCTATGCAACAATCTTGCATGTTTTTCACATGTACCCCCAAACCTAAAATGCAATAAAAAAAAAAACATCAAACAGAAGTTGCAGAAAACTAAATTACAATAAGAGTAAACCCTCAGGAAATAACAAATATTTATGTAAAACTGCATTTCTGTGTATTTGATGAGAAATGTCTTAAGGGATCCTTCCTTCTCTCCTGGCAATAATATGTATGGGGTAGCAAGTGTGGTGGGAGGATGGGAGTCATGGTGATTATCTGTTTATTTTCTTCTCCTGCAATTGAATCTGAACCAATTTTGTTGCAGAAACTAATTTTGTTTGTTTATTTTACTGTTATCAATCCCTGTGCACAGATCCCTAATCCTTCCTCTGAAGACAAAAAAAGAATTTCTGATTCATGGACGGTGCTAGCAAATGTTGTTAAATACATGTATAAATGCAGCAATGAATGAATGAATAACTTTATTGTCCTTTTCCTGTTTGTCAAGGGATTAACAAAATCTTTTATATTCCATAGCTACTTTATCTTTCACTTATTTAGAATAAATGCCATATTTCTTGTTGCAGATGGCCTTCTCATATTAAATTTACAGAACGATACTGGTTGAAATACAATATCTAAAGCAAAACACTGGTATATATTTCTCATGGGGGCTTACTGGGGACCTTTGGGCATAAGCAATTTATCAGTGAGGGTCTAAACAGGAAAAAGAAAATTATTTAGTGTGCTTTAGACAGACACATCTAAACAGAAATAATTTAAGCCATATTGTTTATCTACATGATGAAGAAGCTGAGAATCCATGCTGGAGTGAGTGAGGTCAGGCAGGCATCAGAGCCCAGGGCTGGGGTCACCCAGTGGCAAAGGCAGGCACAGAATTCTATGGGGACATAGAGGAGACACAGGCACTGCCAGCCTCCACCTAAGAGACAAGGAAGAGAAGAAAAGCTCTGGTTTCTTCCTTTCCTTCCCTCTCTCATTTCCCTTGGGAACTTCCTATTGGTAGAGTCCTACCAGAACAAAACTGTCCTGGGAAAATGGGAACTGCAGCTTGTAGGGATCAATCCTGTATGCAGGGAAGAGGTGAAAAGTGGGATGAGGACCAAGAAAAATGAGAAGCGGCCCAGAATGAGGGAGACAGTTATGATAAATATTTCTGAATCTAGCATGACTAGGGCCATGGCTGTAATCAAGTTATTAACTTGGATGAGCAAACCCACTGCCAGTGGAGTTTTCCTGACCCCTAATGTTCAGAAAAGATTGACTCCAACCTTCTTTTCAACATCTGTGGAAGTCTGAAAACATTCCCCAGATCTCTCCAAAATTTTAGCAGATCTACATTGCCCATCTATGTTGTAAATGTAGCATCTCTATGAATTATATTGTCTTGTGTGTGTTTTAAGGAAGTCCTTATATCATTGCCCTAATATTATTACAGATCCAAGAAACAATTTGTTCTGATTTATTTGCGTCATCAAAGGCATTCACTACATCAGAGTAGCAGATTCTCTACTGGAGACCTGGGGGCATAAGGGCTCACCTCGCAAACTGCATGAGATAGAACTTACGATGGCCTGGGCCTCCTGACTCTGAAAGTCTCTCACCCATTTATACAATTGTATGCCTTCATTCCTATTTTATCTGCACTTTTCTTTTCTTTCTTACTCCTGTATTAACTGTTCACTCTGTTTTCTCATGAATAGTGCCTAAGCTCTCAAAATTCTTGTTTCTCTTGAGCATTTAACTCACCCCTGATGTCACTGATAAACTAAGCTCCACGCCTACCCCAAAGTGTTTCACAGATCAACAAGAACTCTCCTGTGAAAGGATCTTCGTGGAAAACAGAAGACTTAGATTGGATGAAAGAACATTTATGGATTTTTTTTTCCCTAAGTGAATCTATTCTCAAGAAATGTATGGCTCTTAACATTGAGATCATCTAGAGACTCAGCACTCTTGAAAGTCATAAAAAATGTGTGATTTCACTTGGCCTTTAAGATACATCTATCATATTTAAAGTTATTTAATATAGCTTAGCATTATGTTATTTATATATGTTAAACACGACCTCATTCAGGTGATCAAAGTCAACATCAATAGCAATTAGGTTCATAGTATGTACCCTTGGCTGGGTGCAGTGGCTCATGCCTGTAATACCAACACTTTGGGAGGCTGAGGTGGGTGGATCACCTGAGGTCAGGAGTTCAAGACCAGCTGGGCCAACATGGTGCAGCCCTGTCTGTACTAAAAATACAAAAATTAGCTGGGCATGGTGGTGGGCGCCTGTAATCTCAGCTACTTAGGAGGCTGAGGCAGGAGAATCACTGGAACTGGGAAGGTGGAGGATGTAGTGAGCCAAGATCGAGCCACTGCACTCCAACCTGGGTGACAGAGCAAGATTCCATAAAAAAGAAAGGAAAGAAAAGGAAAGGAAAGAAAAAAGGAAAGGAATGGAAAGGAAAGGAAAGGAAGAAGAAAGGAGGGAGGGAGGCAGGGAGGGAAACATAGTATGTACCCTTAATAAGGTGATGAAAATGGCATTTCATTTTGTAGTCTTCCTTTCCCAGATCCACAACTCCAATCTAATAAGAAAAACATGAGTCAAATTCCAATAGAGAAGGATTTTGCCACATACCTGACCAGTGCTCCTCAAAACTGTGACAGTCATTAAAAACAAGAGAAATCCCAGAAAATGTCACAGCCAAGGGGAGCCTCAGGAGATATGTCTATTAAACGTAGGCTCTACATTCAGCCTGCCTTGGGTGATGTTAGCCACTTATGGTTGTTGTCATGCACTTGAATAAAGGCAGAGTAGCATCTAATGTTTTGCATAAACAATGAGGCCATGTTCCTAATGCTAATCCTGGCACCAAAGCCAATGGTGTGACTCCATTTGTGAAATTTCCACTCTATTTTGCCCAAATTTTAAACTTCTTTTAAAATATTAAAAGCAATTAAGAATTTTATAACATTGGATATGTTATGACATTAATATACAGTATTTGCTCAGGGCAGATTTTCTTGTATTTAATATTTCCTTTCTGTCATTTCTGTTGTGATTTTTTTCATTTAATATTTAGCACTACTTTTTTTGTGCTAAATCTTTGCTTTCACTAAGCAGTGGATTAGAATAGATTAAATTCAGTGTTTTTCTCTGAATTTATCTTACATTAGAAATGTTCAACAGCAAATGAGTTAAATCAGCATTTTATTTTGATAAAAAATTGCAAGCTGTTGTGAAAATAGAATTTACTTTTATAAAAAAAAGAGAGAATAAAAGAATATAGCCAGTATTGGTAGTATTGGGACCTGAATTTCACTGCGTTCTTTAGAAAGTAGGCCTGAACGAGGCAAGTTTTCTCTTTTCTGATGTTAACCGTGACAAATTTTAGAGTAACAAAAAATTGCTTGGATTCTTAAGGGTTTGATATGTTTTCTCTGTGGCTTGATAAAAGCCAAAGCTGTCCTGTGACGTGCAGGTCTTTTGAGGTTTTTCTCTTTTTTCTCATTGATTTGGAAAGAAGATTTTGGAAGCAGCAGGGATTAGCATCTGGCTCTGATTTTGCTGCCGTGTATTGTCTGTGGGACCCTATTCCAATGTGCTTCTTAGAAACCAACCCCTGGGTGACTGGGGCAGCTGTCAGGGTCTCTCGGCAGGTGGATCTATGAGGACAAAAGAAATAATAATAAAGAAGGCAGGAGGAAACTTCAGAAGGTAATGGGTATGTTTACGAGACAGATCGTAGCAATAGTTTCATGGGTGTATATTTATCTCCAAATTCACCAACTTGTACACATTAAAAATGTGCTGTTTTTTATATATCAACAGTTCCCTCATAAAGTGGTTTGTAAAAAGAAGAAATCAAGCCAGTTTGCAATTTGAAAGTTAAATACATGATTCTAGTAAATAGGAATACAAAAAGTTTATGCCTTTAAAAAAGTGGATCACACTATAAATAAAATACAAATCATTATCATCTTTAATTTTGCCTTTCAATTTGAGTAACTGTAGAATTTGGGTTGAGCGCTAAGGTATTACATTTTTAAGAGTTCTAATATAGTCCATTATTTTATTGGGGAAAATAGAAAACAGCAAGACTTTTTTCATGTGTGTAATGCAGGTATGTTTTCCCCAATAAAACTAACAGTTTTACTAATGACTTAGGTAATAAATGTTAATTATAAAAATAAATGACAACATGAACAAAAGAAAACCAGCAAATATCAAAGAGCAGTAAAAAGGGTAAAGAATCATGGGAAATCTAAATACTTCCTACAGATAAATTTTCAGTGACCATTAGTTCACTCCCTTAGTATGCACACTAATATATTTATATGCTATTTATATGTACATATAGTATTTTACATAGAATATGAATATAGAAAATTGCACAAATAGAGGATGTATGTGGAGTAAGAGACAGAAGAAAATGGTGCCAAATGGAAGATATCACCTAACAAAGTATTTAAACAATATAACTCAGTATTAACTAATTCCCAAGAATTTAAATGCAAAGTTCTAGTATTTCATTTAAGAATGGCAGATAATTATATGAGGACAGTTACTAAACCTTCTGTATTACTTTAAAATAGTTCCATTTAGAAAGAAGAACAGCTCCCCAAAGATGTTGATGCCCTGGTTCCTGAAACCTGTGAATTTGTTCCATTACATGGTAAAAGGGATTTACCGGATATAATTAAATTTGTGGATGGGGAGATTTAGGTTGGATTACCCAGGCTCAGATAACATGAGCCCCTAAAAGCAGAGAACTTTCTCCAGCAGAAGCACAGAAATGAGGCAGCCAAAAAGACTGTGAAATTTGAAACATGAGAGAGATTTGACTTTGGCTTTGAGGATGAGGGAGGTGATGAACCAAGGAATTCAAGTATCCTTTAGAAGCTTAGAACATCTTCCAAAAAGCTAGGAAGGAAATGTGGAACTCGGTGCTACATCCACCTGGAAGTAATTTCTGCCAACAACCAGAATAAGCTTACAAGAGCATGCTCCAGCGCCGCGAGGAAGGAACGCAGCTCTGTAGACATCTTCTTGATTTCAGACTTGTGAGACCAGGAACACAGAAATCAGCCGAACTACCTGGATTTCTGCTCTACAAAATTATGAAATAATAAATTTTTTGTTTTAAGCCACCAAGTGTGTGGTAATCTGCCATATCAGCAATAGTATAACAATTATAATACCTACATTTATTTCATCCTTTTCTTAGAGAGTGATTGGAATATCTAAGCCGAGCAGTTCACCTTCCACTAAGCAATCTTATATTCTTGGCTTGAAAATGCAGCAGTAAGAACGGGTATGCTTGGGAGTAGCAAATTTGCCTCAGAAACAGTGGTCTTCTGAGTATAAGCAAGAGTCTTCTGAACTATTCTTCTGAAAGCTTCAAAATCAATTACTTGTTTCAGAACAAAGAGCCCATACCAAAACATTATGGGACCAGTGAAAACAAAACTATGATAGTTGTGGTTAAACAACATAATAAATACTCTTATTTTTAATTGTATTTAAATAAATGTATCCCTATGTAGATATTTATGAATGATAATTTATAATTTATTAATTATCAATTTGCTTGTTTTATAGATCTTTTTAAAAATTTTCTCTTCTATTGGTAGGGTAACACAAGCCTGCACTTATATCTTCCAAACGTTTAAAAATCAAAATCTTTTCCACCATGTCAGCATACACATTTTAAAATTTAGCCCTAGATTTCACTAAAATGACTTATTTTTTCTCTAGATCTCATGAATCCTGAATGTACCACTTTGGAAGTCTGACATTTTTTTTTTCTCTTAACAAAATATTTATTGATTAGTTTCAGCATTTGCTCAGAGCTAACAACCTGCTTTCTCTTTAATGAATGGGAAAAAAAAATCAAAGGCACTTGAACTGAAATGCTTGTTCTCAGCATTGTTGAAACAGATACATTTCTCACTGGTTATAAAACGTTGTTACAAAGCAATACAGGAATTGTCATGATCGGAACTTACTTAACCTAATAATAAAAAATACTCCAGTGCTGAATGTAGAATCTTTGTTTTGTTCTTCTTTCCTTCTCAATTCTTTGCAGCACACACCAAATAGCAGATAATGTTGGACTGTCTTTTGATGCTGGAGAAAGACTAGCACATGCTGATGGGTATTGGTGTAAGAAGATGAAGACAGGACATCTACAGGTGACTGAAATAATGTTCCAGAGGTGTCATTAATTTGTGGAGCTGGTTCTCTCTCCACATTCCTCAATTAAGTGATTTTTAAAATCCTTCGGAGTCTCGATTTTGAGTCACTAAGAAAATTTAAGGGCAAAATTACCTGCTGCAATTGATGTTTTCGTGGAAGTGAAAATATCTCAAAGACTTAAAATGGCAGAAAGAAAACTAAAATGCATTTTAAAGTATTACCAGGTATGTTCTCGTTAACTGTGGCTGTAATCTTAGAGCCATAGAGTTCACAAAAATGAAAATCCACAAAAAACACATCATGAGCAACATTCTTCAATACACTCAATGACATCAACACATATTACACATATTAACACATCTATTCATATGAATGAAAGACATGTGTTTGCATTTTTCCTGAAAGAAAAAGCAGTCAATACTTTGGAATAACAGAGCTGTATCACAATCTGTCAGAGTAGAGGCCCCTGACTCAGCTCTGACTCTTCTCCCTTTAGGTTCTCTCTCACAACAACAGCAGCGGCCACTACTAACAGCTGCAGAATAGATCAAGGCCAAAGACAGAGGCCTGGGTAGAGGGTAAAATGGTCTCCACCCTTGTTTACCTGGGGCTGTAGCTCAGCGGTAACTGAGCTGTACTGTCAGAGGAATGCACTCACAGTGACTTGCTACCACTGATAGCTCTTTGGGTCTCAAACATTTGTAACAGACAGTCTTTCTAATGTGACCTTAGACTTTCGAAGAATAAGACATAATTTCTTTAAAAACTTAATAATAATAAACATTTCCATAGGGGATGGCAGTATTTTAAAAACTTGAATCACAATTCACAATGAAAGCCTGAAGAGGTAGCTTTGAGTCTTGACTGGAAGCCTGAGGTTCTCATTCATGGAATGTTCCAGCATTGCGTCTGTCTCCTGTTACTGCATGGTTGCTTGCTCCCTAAGTGAATGCATTTCCCTCTTAGACAGGAAGTCCTGGACTGAGAGAAGCTGTCAGCACTTGTTTCCTCAGAGATATGTGGCAGAAGAGGCGGCCATGCCACCCCATTGCCCTCCCTGTGCTCCCCCCTTCCTCCCTGCTCTCCCTGGCAGCTGAGCAAAACCTCCCAGAGGAGGCCTTCTGGGGGAGAAGGAGGAAGGTTCTTCCTGCAAGGGCAGCATGTGGCAGCCAAGCTCCCTGGTTAGAGCTTCCAATGCATTCTCAGTGCGCAGTATGGGGGATTTCTTCAGGGCAAAACAGACACGGCTAGTTCAGAAATCTCTCTGTGTTTTTGTGCTGATTTTGTTACTTAAGTTGCTTTAATAGCTGTATGAAAGCAGAATCTAAGCCGGGCGTGGTGGCTCACACCTGTAATCCCAGCACTTTGGGAGGCTGAGGCTGGCGGATCACGAGGTCAGGGGTTCGAGACTAGCCTGACTAACATGGTGAAACCCGGTCTTTACTTAAAAATATGAATTTTAGCCGGATGTGGATGTGCACACCTGTAATCCCAGCTACTTGGGAGGATGAGGGAGGAGAATTGCTTGAACCTGGGAGGTGGAGTTTGTGGTGAGCTGAGCGAGATTCCATCTCAAAAAAAAAAAAAAAAAAAAAAGCAGACTCTAAAATTAATAAACAGACTTTTCCAAATCATTTATTTTTAAAGTTATTTACCTGAAGCAATCAGGATTATATGTTCTCAAAGTATAAAGGAACTGCAAAGACAGGTTGACAAAAGAAAGTAAGAAAGAGAGATCTGCAGAACTGTTTCTAGCTGGCTTTCTTTCCATGGATATGGGAACCCATGCAGTCAGCTGAGAGCCGGCGCCAAGATCAAGACCCTGCAGGGCAAAGATGAGCAGGAACCCGGGAGCGCTGTGTTTACCGGGATCTGGTTTTTCATTTTGAAGGGTGGCCACACCACTTTCCCAAGCTTTTCGGAGAATGTGGGGCTTCAACAAGATGCATATGCATGGACTGGGTGAAATTTCAGTGTCCATATTTCCTGGGGAAGTGTGTAAGAGTCTCTCTCCATCCCCTTCTTACTCCTGCATCCCCCAGAACACACACATGCAGTCACACCCATGCCTTCACCAAACACATGCCTCACTCTCACAAAACACTCACAGGACGACAAACATGCACTAGAAATCTGATACACACACACATCCAGCCTCTCTCTGTGACACACATGCACACACTGCCACACACGTACACACTCACACATACTAGTCTGCTCTGCTGAGTCATCAGCCTTGGGTCTTGGCCTCAGTCTGTGTGGGGCCTGCCCTGCCGGAGGCTGTTGTACACAGAGGGAAGCTGAGGATGCACCGTGTACCTTCTCATTACCATAGTGATTGCATTCTGCATCCTTCATTAGCACAGGAGCAGGAAGGGTTAGAGAAGACGCGCATCAGCTCTACACACACAGCTGCTCACATCAGGCACTTGAGATGTGTGTTTGCTGGGACACTTGGGAATGAAATGGCTTGTGCAATTTAGTCTCATGTCAGTCCTCAGCTTTAAGTTTCAAGTGATCCTGCTCTTGCAATAAGTACAACGTAGAAAACAGCATTTCTTCAAGGACCTCTGAAAGCCATGCAAGCAGCATTCTTTGATAAGCAAAGCCAGGAACAGGGTCCCAGGGAGGCCAAAAAGGGTTCTTGGCTGGGAGTGAGGAGCCATGCCTTCAGGACTTGGCAGTCACCCCACAGCAGGCACAGGAGGCGGGGTCCCAGCCTTTCCCCACCTCGCCTGCCCTTCCCTGCTGGAGTAAATGGGGTGAGAGCCCTGCCCAAGCTTCAGCCTCCAGGACTATCCATTATTCCAGCTGCCAGAGGCAAATTAAGCACAGCAAATGCTGCTCTGTTTGGGCTCCTCCCTGTTTATTGCAAGACTGTGGTTCTCAAACCTGACCTTCTGGGACACTTACAATTACCGTTGACTTTCGAGTCTCTCCGTGATAATCTACTAACAGCTGAGTGTGGATCTTCTTTGTGAAATGAGGTCTCTCCCTCTACCTTTGCCCATGGAATCAAGTGACAGTCAACCCAAGTTCACTATGGGCAGACAGCCAGTGACACCTCCAGTAGAACAAGCAGGAAATAGCCCAGCAGAGAGAAGCTTACAAGCCAGAAGGGCAGCAGAGACAGCGTAGGGCAGAGCTGGGTGGTGAGGAACCTGAGCATCAGCTGCTGGCATGACTGCCAGGAGGAAGCTGGCTGGGATCATCTCAAGGGGCTGTGCTGCTGGGACTGAACATCAGTGGGAGGTCCAAGGCCCACCCAGACGTAGCGTGCCCTGTGCACGAACCGTATTGGAGCTGGCATCTTTTGTTTCAACAAAAGACCGATATTTTAGCCAGAAAAAACAGGGCATGCCATTCAAAGACACCAATCAGCAGATGGAGAAATTTGAGATTAATTAAACTCCCAGAACCTTGACTTTTCTCACTTGTGCACCTCACACGTTTATGAATTGATGAGATGTGATATTGCATGTGACAGTGGTATTTGTCATACTTCTATTAAAGTCTCAGGTTTGGAGGCATAATTTACATATCCATCCTAATCAATGAATTAAATACCATAATTGTCTTAGAGCTTAATAAGCTGTCAAAAGTGTGACAAAGAAGTTATGAGACTTTAATCTAGCCTGATCATCTGATGAATGATTACACTGAATCCCTGAAAGTCGTAAGCAAAGGAGCTCGTCCTTATGACGTGGGCTTTGTGGCTGCAGACCCTTTTATGACCATGGTTCTAAATGATTTAAAATTGTGACTTGTCAGAGCTCATAGGGTTTTCTGGTACATGTTGAACCTTAACTGCCTTTATTATATGAATATAAGCAAAAGTAATTGTGCATCTGTTTCTTTATTATGGTGAGGGCTCCTGTAGATCCACACACAGCTCCATCGCGTGATCTTTGCACGCTGGGCTCTCCAGCATATATCAGGTTGTACAGACACATGGAGTAAGTGAATGCTAAAAGATTGAAACCAACAACACTATTGTTATGCTTCATCAGCAATTGGGCTGTCATCTGAAAGTCACAGAGTCCAGAGATCTGCTGGGCTAAACTATGTGTTTTGTTTGGAGGAGGATGAAATCCGATGGATGGGGCCATCAGCCAAGGTCATAGCATGACCAAGTGTCTAGAAACCATGCTCTGAGGCCCTGGTACAGCCCTCCGCCCCCACCCACTGCATCCTTCTGTGAATCCTGGGATGTTGAAAAATGTAACAGAGGTGAAATAATGAGACAAAGGAAGTTGATTCTAAAACAACCAGAAATAGTGAGATTGTGTGTCCTGATCGCCTCTCCCCGACGCCGGAAACAGTCCTTGTTCTTACAGCACAAGTGCCCTGCCAGCCTTAGATCTGCTTCTGAGGACGCTGGGCCTGGGAGAGACATGGGGTTTCGCCCAAATGTGCCAGCCCACTCAGGTGCTGGATGCTCTGGCTGAGGATCAAGGGTGTTTGGATCCTGACGGCAAGTCAGGACCCCAGTGTATCCTTCCCTGGAGGTGACACAAAGTGTCCCCTTAAGTCAGCACAGAGAGG
>CAUYQU010017818.1:0-106696 GCA_963574635.1 Cheracebus regulus
TTTTCTAAAATCTCTTCCTCTTTCTTTCTCTTTCATTTTTTTCTTTCTTTTGCAGTTTCTTTCTTTCTCTTTTTCTCTCTTTTTCTAAAATCTCTTCCTCTTCCTTTCTCTCTTTCATTCTTTTTATTCTAAAAAAAAAAAAAGAAAAAAAAAATACAAAAATTAACCAGGCATGGTGGTGGATGCCTATAGTCCCAGCTACTCAGGAGTCTGAGGCAGAAGAATCGCTTGAACCCAGGAGGCGGATGTTGCAGTGAGCTGAGATCGCGCCACTGCACTCTAGCCTGGCAAGAGAGCGAGATTCCATCTAAAAAAAAAAAGAGACATCTTGTTTGGTCAGGTCCATTTAATGGACACCCTTCATGCCTCAAGGAGCTGGCCTGAGCTGCTGGGGATACAGAAAGAAATCAGACACATGAGGCCCTGTCTTCCAGATCCCAGTCTCTAAGGAAGACAGATGAGGCAACCTTCAGTTACATGCTGTGTCAACATGAAGTAATGGCAAGTGCCACCCAAGTCCAGGGAAGGGGCCTACCTCTGACTCAGACTTGGTGGCCAAGGAAGGTTTCCCGGAAGAGGTGATATCCAAGCTGAGGCTCAATGGGCGGCTAGGTGAAGGTGGCAGAGAGAGCATATTTGGAGGTGGAGGTGGCAGCAAGCATGGCATTTTATTCTGAGGGCAGTGGGGAGGCATGAAGTGGTTTGAAGCAGAGGAGTAATGTGCTCAGGGCTGTGCTTTGGGAAGATCACTAGGCTCTGACTGTGTGCCTCTTGTGTCCACAGGCAACTGTATGCTCCATGAGGCTGAGATGCTCTGATTCATCCCAGAATCTCCCTAAGCCTTTGTCATGTGCCTCAAGTACTAGATGTTCTATACATCCCAGAGAAGATGGGAATACCAAAGCCCTGCCTTCAAAGACTCTCCTGGCTGGCTGGAGAATCAGACATCACGCAGTTATCTGGCCCTACAGGAAAGGATGCCCTCAGCCCCAGAGGGGTGCTATGGACCAGGCATATAGGCGTTCAGACAAGGGAGAGGTTTGGGAAGGCTGAGGTAGTCAGGGGCAGTTCCCTGGGGAAGGTGGGGCAGATGCTGCGCCTTGCGAGATATGTAAGATTGGAGAAAGCATTTGGGCAGGGCACGGCAGGCTCACACCTGTAATCTCAGCACTTTGAGAGGCCAAGGCGGGTGGATCACTTGAGGTCAGAAGTTAGAGATTAGCCTGGCCAACATGGTGAAAGCCCATCTCTACTAAAAATGAAAAAAAAAAAAAAATAGCCAGGCATGGTGGCGCATACCTGTAATCCCAGCTACTTGGGAGGCTGAGACATTGCTTGAACCTGAGAGGCAGAGGATACAGTGAGCCAAGATCACCACGCCATTGCATGCCAGCCTTGGCGATGAAGCAAGACTCTTGTCTCAAAAAAAATAAAAATAAAGAGAAAGCAATCCTATGAGAATGCTGTGTCCTCTACGGAATGGAGGACCTCTCAGGCTTGGGAGGCTGTGTGGTGGCATGAAAAGGCCCAGCACTTGGCCTTAGAAAATCTAAGCAGGCTTGGTGCCTCATGCCTGGAGTCTCAGCTACCCAGGAGGATTTCTTGAGCCCAGGAGGTTGAGGCTGCAGTGAGCCATGATTGCGCCACTACACTCCAGCCTGGGTGACAGAGCGAGACCTTGTTTAAAAAAAAAGGAAGAAAAAGAAAAAAGTCTGAGTCCAAGACCTACTTGGCCATAGGCAAACAGCACGTGTCTTGACTGTGGCTGGATCGTGGGTTGTATGTATGAAGACGCCTGATGATGGCTTCCAGCCTCCTCTGTCTTCCCTGCTCCAACTCAAAAATACTCACTGCAGATTTCTGGTCCATCTCAAGGGATCCCTGGCCCCCTCCATTAGGACTTAATTTCTAACATGAAAGAGTCATTTTAAGGTCTGTTGTGACAGGACAGAGCCTAAAATACCCTGGGCTGGGGCAAAGGAAAGAGCCGGATTCCCCTCCAGCAACATCATGGGAGCTAGGATCCCCACGATGTATTCACTTAACCTTGCTCATTTGTTTTTTTCTTATAGATAAGTTTCCAAATTACCTTTTCTGTTTTCTCATCTGTAAAATGGGTACAATAATTCCTGTTCTCCCAGGGTTGGTAAGAGGATTACATGAGACACTGGTGTATGCCTGGTGTGTGCCTGGTGGTAGACGTATCAGGAATATCCCTGACGTGCACTGATGGCACAGGAGAACTGTGACCACCAGGTGGCAGCAGGGATCTTCCAATCAGCTAAGGAAAGGCTGGGAAGGGCCTTTGGGATCAATCCGAAATGGCCATGGTGCCAGGCAGTTAGTGGAAATGAGCAGAAGGGCCAAGTGAAAGGCACTAGGGGGTGGTTTGGACTGTGTTGACCAGAGCATGCACACTTAGTCTAAAGATCTGTAGCTTCTTGGCTCCAAACAACTGCTCCCACATCAGAAGTAGGGCACCGTGGTATCATTCTGATGTTTCAAGAGAAGCCGCCAGGTACCAGTTTTTGTTTGTTTATTTATTTTATCATATATATATATATATATATTTGAGACAAAGTCTCGCTCCGTCTTGTCCAGGTTGGAGTGCAGTGGCATTATTTTGGCTCACTGCAGCCTCTGCCTCCCAGGTTCAAGCAATTCTCCTGTCTCAGCCTCCCGAATAGCTGGGATTACAGGCACACGCCACCACGCCCAGCTAATTTTGTATTTTAAGTAGAGACAGGGTTTCACCGTGTTGGTCAGGCTGGTCTCGAACTCCTGACCTCAAGTGATCCACTCGCCTCAGCCTCACAAAGTGCTGGGAATACAGACGTGAGCCACCATGCCCGGCCTACTTTTATTTTTTGATGTGACATCTTCTATGTGGAGATTGCGTGGTCCACAACAGTTTGCCTCTTTGCATATTCTACCTGAATGTGGGTTGAGTGCTTTGGGTGAAGATCTTCTCTGAAGAATTACTTTCATATCTTCGTATTTCCTGTGAAATTTCTTTCTGTGTCCTCACTTGACTCCTCCCTTCATGGGACATTAATTTCACTTTCCTTAGATCTTCAGGAAGCATTGCTTCATTTGTTGTGATTGTTATTATTGCTGTTATTGTCTTCAAATTTTTATTGTTAGTCTTATCGTCTGCCCCACTAGACAGGTTCCCCATAATACCTAGCATACAAGGATCTTTGGAGAAGTAAATGAGATGCTGACATAAATCACTTAGCCAAGCACCAGTTCATTAGTGCTCAATAAACATCCTTGTCATTATTATGGGGTCTTCAGAGGAATTGCATGATGTTTAGAGGAAGGTTTGCAGGGCCCGTCTACCTCCCTCTATGTGGGATGCTGATGAGGCCACTCTCCTATGTAGAAGAAGGCCCCTAGTCCTGGGCCCTGAGGTCTTAGCTGGGGTTGGGCACAGCTTTTCACTCAGGGGCTGCTGTCGCACCCCACAGGCATTCCTGGGGCTTTCCTTCCTCTCCCATCCCCGGTGCTGCCAGGCGGGGGCAGTGCTCATGGGCACAAACACCCCGGGCTCTCCCCTGCCTCTCTCCAGCCATAGGGCATTCTGGCGTCCACTGCATCTGCACAAGGACAAGCTGGGCATGTGATTACCTACCAGGCAATAAGCAGGCACCCTGGATACTGATGGAGCAGTTCCTCTGGTCATAGGCTCAGGGCACTTTGCAGCCAGGAGCATCCTTTCAGGGGTTTCCAGGGCATGCAGCAGCTTTGGGGCCCAAGAGTTTGCTGGAGGCTTCAGGAGAAGCTTAGGGAGTGACAAGAAGTGGGGACCAGGTTTGTCCTCATAGACGGTCACTTATGGCTGGGCTCAGGAGCACTAGCTGCTGGCGTTCAGTTAATCCTGGAGGTCTCCGGCAGCCGCCTATTTCTAGGACATCTCGGGTTGCTTCTGGGTTCCCCATCTTGGGCTTGTCCGCCTGTCATTGGTCCTCCAGGGTCTGGATATCCTCAGGGCCTATGAGTGGAAACTGAGTTCTAAACAGCGGCTGCCGGTTTGGGACAGCCCTGACCCTCAGGCGGGCTGAGTCGGAGGAAACCTTGGAGGGGCGCCCTCCCGTCCTGGACGGCTCCTATCTCCAGAGGTGGTTGTCTGCTTGCTTGCCGGCATGCTTGTTCCCTGCCTCGCTCCGCTCTGTGCTGTGGGGAACTGCATTTCCCTGCTCCCTTCCTCTCTGGCTGCCTGGTAGGTTTCCCCCATGGGAGGCACTGGTAGGTGGAAGAAATGCCTCAGTTTCCCCCTCTCTGCTTCAGGTAGCCTCTCTGCCAGTGGCCAGTCTCCTCCATGGTCCCAGCTCCCACTGGACGGCCCCTCTCTTGTGATCCCAGGTCCCATTAGAGGGGCTTGGCTGTGCTTCCAGTTTCTGTCTGGTGGTGCCAGATCCTAGACACTAATAACACCGCCTCTTCC
Organism: Cheracebus regulus; assembly: GCA_963574635.1. Classification (NCBI taxonomy): domain Eukaryota; kingdom Metazoa; phylum Chordata; class Mammalia; order Primates; family Pitheciidae; genus Cheracebus; species Cheracebus regulus. The sequence goes on from CAUYQU010017818.1 coordinate 4,448, forward strand.
CTGCAGCCCTCCAGTCGAGGGGTTGTAATGTCTTTTTGCTACTGTTCATCTCTGGGGTGCTCCTCAGATCTTTCACCTGTGTAACCTACTCCCTATAATGAATTCCTTCTGTTCTTTTTTTAATTTTTAGATGGAGTCTCGCTCTGTCATCCAAGCTGGAGTGCAATGGTGCAATCTCAGCTCACTGCAACTTCCACCTCCTGGGTTCAAGTGATTCTTCTGCCTCAGCCTCCCAAGTAGATGGGATTATAGGCATCCCCTGCCACACCCAGCTAATTTTTGTATTTTTAGTAGAGACGGGGTTTCATCATGTTGGCCAGGCTGGCCTCAAATTCCTGACCTCAGGTGATTCACCCACCTTGGCCTCCCAAAGTACTGGGATTACAGGTGTGGGCCACTGTGTCTGGCCACATTCCTTCTGTTCTAATGCATACAATGCTTTCTGCTTTCTGACTGGACAGCTAAATACCACTCAGGAGCCAGGGCTGCAGGGAGGGGCTGGGCCTCTGGCACCTCTCTAGTTCCTGGTCCCTTAGGCAGCCCAGCCCATGGGGACAATGGCAACCTTCTCTAGGTCCATCTACACCTTCCCTGGTTCAGGGTGCTGTCAGCTCTTCCTACATGGAGCTCTTAGAATGCCTTCAGTCCCAGAAGGGCTGAGCCGGGCATGCTCCAGGGTCAGTGGCTGTGGTAGTCTGCTGAGCTGCCCCAGTCTTGGCTGGGTGAGACCATCACTGCCAGGCCCAGAGCAGACAAACACAGGGGAAATCTCAGGGCACTGTGTCAGCGCAGAGCCAGGCTTTGGGGAAGGGCCAGGCCCTACAGCCCTGGGGGAGGGAAGGAGGAAACACAGTTTTCCAGCCATGAGGCCTCAGCAGCTTCTGGGTCTGGCCCCGACTCAGAAGGGGCAGTGAGCCCCAGGTTTGGGATGGGAGGGGGGTGGGGCTTCTGGCCAGGGAAGAGGCTGCTGGTCTTGGGGTCTCAGGGCTCCTGGGCACATCATGGAGCCTCCGCCATGGAAATAGACTAGCACATTAGCAGCAATAACTGCAGCCTCTATTCACTACTCACAGGGCTGTTCGAGGTGAAACTAGGGAATCCACTTTACATGATTAATTCAATGCCTGGCACATAGCAAGCTCTCAAGCTGCAAGCTAAAAGACTAAATACAAATCTCAACAGCAGCCAGCTGCCTTGGGCCTCACGCTGCTGGGCTGTCATGAGACTAGTGGTCAGGATCGAGCCCCAGGCCTCTCCCCTGGGGCACGGCTGGAGCTGGGGACACAGATCCAGCTAGAAGAGGGCCAGGTTAGGGGAAGGATCAGGAAGGTTGGGAGGGCACGGTGATCCTGGGGCACACTGCCCAGGGATGTGAGGGAGGCAGCAGGTGTCCAGCAGGCAGTTGGAGCTGCCGTGGGACACTGGGGAACGGGCATTTCCTAGTGTCTAGGCAGGTCACAGGTCAGAGACAGGTCAGACAGCGGGCCGCAGGGTTTCAGTCTTTGGTTGGAGTTCAAGCACTAAGCTCCGGGGAAGCAGGGATCAGGCCAGTGAAAGACCAGAGATCACAGCGGGAGGCAGCACTGAGAACTGGGCACAGGGTTAGAATATGGCTGTCAGTGGAAGGGACTTCGTACTGGGCTCTGGTGGCTGCCCTAGAGCCGCTTAAAACCCTCCCATTTGAGGACAGGATGGTCTTAGGGAGCCATGTGGGGCCGGACTTGGGAGAGGGTCTCAGGATGAAGAGGTGGTGGTGGTAGCCAGAAGCCCAGACTTCCCATGCAAAATGCCCTAATTCAAATCCTGTCCCCACACTTACCAGCAGTGTAGCCTTCTTCAAACAAGCTGCTTAATCTCTCTGAAATTTCACTTTCCTCTTTGTGGGCAAATCAGGAAAGAGTCCTGCCGACAGGGTTCTTGGGATGTCCACACAGGATACATCACGGGAAACTTTGGCACGCTATCTGGCACGTGAAAGTGCTTAATGACAAATTGATCCTTGGCCACACAAGCCAGCTTTGATCCCTCCCACCCCCTTCCCGGTATTTTTTCAAATGTTGCAGGCAGTGACCCCACACTCACACCTGCTGTGCCTTCAGCTTTCTCCCTAGTGCCCGTGTCCCGACCCTTCACCGCCTGGAAATTCTGAAAAACACCCCACAGCTGCGTGAGTTCTTTCAAAACTGAAAGCAAGTAGATGTCTTACGAGGCCAAAGGTTGTTCCCCTGGGAACGTCACTGTGACCATGTCCTCAAATACTCTCTGACGATCAGTCGGCCATCTTGAGTTACTGCAGTCTCCAGGCGCCTACCTGGTCTGCTGATTGGCGGGCATGTGGGAGTACACCTTCCCCCTACTTTTTTGTTTTTTAATTTTTTAAATCAACTTACTAAATGCTTTTATTTCCATTTTCACCCTCTCTGCTCCCAAAAAATGTCATGGGTCAGAACAGCAACCATAAAATAAAAATACAAACACAGGCCAAGTGTGGGGGTTCACTCCTAAAGTCTCAGCACTCTGGGAGGCCGAGGTGGAAGGACTGCCTGAGTCCAGGCCTTTGAGACCTGGTGGCGCATGCCTGTGGCACCAGCCACTCGGGAGGCTGAGGCGGGAGGATCACTTGAGCCTGCGGAAGCTGCAGTGAGCTGAGATGGCACCACTGCACTCCATTTTGGGCAACAGAGTGAGAGCCTGTCTCCAAAAAAAAAAAAACCTGCAAATACACAAACATATGCACACATACACACACACAATTGGAAAAACTTCACCATCCACCCCCTTCTTTTCACACACACCCATCCCACCTCCTGCACCAGACATTCCTTGGTGTGACCCTCCCCTTAGGAGCAATGTGCCCTCACCCCTACCTTGAAAATCACAGCTACCAGCCAAAAGCACTTTGTCCAGATTTAGGTTCTGTCGTTTACGCTGTGAGTATAATGTTTTTTTGTTTTTCTTAATGGATTACAATATGCATGTAATACATATTTTTACTAAACTTGGATATTAAATTTAAATTACATCATCCTCTCCCCAAATTTGGTCACATCTTTAGCCCCCCGTAAGGTGCCACATCAGCAACAAACACCCATCCTGCAACTTGCAAACACCTAACCTGCAGTTTACTAAGAGAGGAAGACGATGGGAAGAGAGGCTTTGGGGTCCCTCTTCCTTTAGTCTCCCTCTTAGTAACCGGCGCTGTCATCCACACAGTCGTTCCTGCCGGAAACCTGGGCCTCATCCCCAATTCCTCTCTTCCTCTCAGCTCTTCACATTCAGTCCTTCCATTTTCCCTCCCAAACCCACCTGAAACGGGTCCACCTCTGCTCCGCCTCCACTCTCCACGACTTGCCCTCACCTGTTGTCTGGACTCCTGCGGCAGCCTCCTGACCGTCTCTGCTCCCACCTCGGCCTTCACCCACAGCCCGCTCTCCACAGAGTAGCAAAGTGATTCTTCAAAATACAAAGCCGGAGAATGTCATCCTGGGCTGAAAACTGTCCCAAAACCCAAACTCCTTACTCTGAACTACGAGGCCCTGCCTAACTGTCCCACTCACCTTGCGCAGCCCTCCCCCGGTCACCATATGAGGGCCACACTTGCCCTCTCTACTTCTCAGTGACTCTTAACCAAGCTGATCCCTGACTCAGGGCCTTTGCACTGCCCTGCCTGTTCCCTTCCCCAGAATGCTCTTCCCCCAGATCTGCCCATGGCCAGTTTTCCTTGCCATGAAGGTTTCAGCATAAATGTCAGCTCGTGAGTGACACTTTTGGTGACCACTCAACCTAGTGGCCTCTAGCCCTCCCCATTTCACCACTCACCACTCACTGTTTTTTTTTGTTTTTAGATGGAGTCTCGCTCTGTTGCCCAGGCTGGAGTGCAATGGCATGATCTTGGCTCATTGCAACCTCCGCCTCCCAGCTTCAAGCAATTCTCCTGCCTCAATCTTCCGAGTTGCTGGGACTACAGGGGATTGATACCACACCTGGCTAATTTTTGTATGTCTAGTAGAGACGAGGTTTTGTCTTGTTGGCCAGGATGAGCTCGAACTCCTGACCTAGTGATCTGCCAGCCTTGGCCTCCCAAAGTGCTGGGATTACAGGTGTGAGCCACTGCGCCTGGCACCACTCACTATTGTATCACCCTGTCTTATTTTCTTTTTTTATTAAAATAAAAACTTTCTTTTGAGATAGAGTCTTGCTCTGTCACCCAGGCTGGAGTGCAGTGGTGCAGTCTCAGCTCACTGCAACCTCTGCCTTCTGGGCTTCAGTGATCCTCCCACCTCAGCCTCCCAAATAGCTGTGCCACCATGCCCAGCTAATTTTTGTATTTTTTATAGAGACAGGGTTTCATCATGTTGGCCAAGCTGGTCCCAAGCTCCTGGGCTCAAACAATCTGCCCACCTTGGCCTCTCAAAGTGCTGGGGTTATAGGTGTGAGCCACTGTGCCTGGTCCTGTCTTATTTTCATTACAGAACAGAAGAAAACTCCTTGTTTTCTTGTTTATTTGTTTATTGTCTGGCTCACTCATGAAAAAGTAAGCTCCTTGAAGGTAGGGTCTTTATCCTTCGTATTCAATGCAACATTTTGGGACCATACTTATACTAAAAAACTACATTGTTTGTCTGAAATTCACATTTTACCAGCTGCCCTGCATTTTATCTGGCAATCATACTTGAGGCCCACAGTCTCACACCTTAGAGACACAAGCCCAAGAGAATGAAGCTGGCATGTGCAGAGAAGGAGAGAAGAGAGAAAATACCTTAGTGGAGAGAGACAGAGAGGACACAGGAAGACAGACAGTCAGAGAGAGAGAAGGAGACAGCAATAGAGAATGAGCGGGATTGAGTAAAAGTGACACTGAGAGAGAATGAGGGACAGAAACAGAAAAACAAGAAAGAGTAATAGACTAAGCAGGGTAGGAAAGACAGAGAGGGATTGTGAGAGGCAGCGTAAGACCGAGAGAGAAGCACAGGAGACACACAGATCTCTCTGATAGCGTTCGAGTCCCACAGTTCAGTGACACAAGCTCAGCTCCACGCCTGCTTTTTCTGTAGTTTGCTTACAGGCACCGATAGACTCCCCTTTTGCTAAAGAATGATATCCAACATCACTTCGCCAGGCGCGGTGGCTCACGCCTGTAATTCCAGCACTTTGGGAGGCCTAGGCAGGTGGATCACGAGGTCAAGAGATCGAGATCATCCTGGCCAACATAGAGAAACCCCATCTCTACTAAAAAATACATAAATTAGCTAGGTGTGGTGGTGCGCACCTGTGGTCCCAGCTATTTGGGAGGCTGAGGCAGGAGAATCGCTTGAACCTGGGAGGCAGAGATTGCAGTGAGCCGAGATCGTGCCACTGTACTCTAGCTTGGTGACAGAGAGGGACTCCATCTAAAAAAAAAATGGCCAACATCTCTTGAACTTTTGTGCATGCCAGGCTGGGGTGGGTGTTTCGGACGCACTGTCTCCTTTATGCCATCCCCTCACAATGATCCCGTGTGATCCCCTCTGCAGAGGAAGAACTGAGGAACAGATAATTTAAATAATGTGCCCAAGGTTACAGAGATGCTAAGCAGCAGAGCTGGGATTCAAACCCATGCAGTTAGTGGCCAGAGCGTTTGACCGCCATCTGGGGTCATAGTCAGTTGCAACCAAGGAGGTCCTGAGTGGCAATTGGGTAGAGCAGATACAGCAGAGAAGCTGACTCACACTGTGATGCTCACCCCAGACCCTCAAGAGGCATATTGGCATGACGTTGGGAAAGTTCTTTACCTTCTCTGAGCCTCAACTTCCTCTTCTGTAAAATGGAGCTGATACTAACAGTAGCTATGTCCTAGGGTTGACTGATATGGGGGTTAAGTGACTGATTGAGACACACACACACACACACAGCAATTACATTAAGTAAGCCTTTAAAAATACTCACAGACATTTTCATTATATTCTGCTGATCTCTGACACCCAGCACAGGATCTGGCATAAAGCCAGTGCTTAGGTTACCTTGATGGGTGACGATGGGACTGGAGAGTATTAACGAGAATCCTAATGATCATTTATTCAACAGCTATTACATACCAGGCATCGTGCTAAGCACCTTAGAGGCATCTTTCAGTCAATCTCCGCAACAGCCCTGTCGATGGAGGTATCGTTATCCCCATTTTACAGATGAGAAAACTGAGGTCTCATGAAATCAATTGACCAGAAAGGCCACAGAGAGAAATCCAGAGCTAAGATCTTAACCACTGTCCATAAAGAAATGACACCAGCTCAGTGACTATATTTGCTTTAATGCAGCAGGGAAGTGGATAGATTACACTGAGATGTTTCCCTGTGGCCTGAGGTTTTCTCTCTTTTTCTCTTTCTTTTTCTTTCTTTCTTTCTTTGTGCGTGTGTGGGCGCGCATGCATGCGTACATGTGTGTGTGTGATAGAATTTCACTCTGTTGCCCAGGCTGGAATACAGTGGCATGATCTTAGCTCACTACAACCTCAAACATCTGGGCTCAGGGATCCTTCTGCTTCAGCCTCCCAAGTAGCTAGGATTACGGGTGTGCCACCACACCCAACTGATTTTTAATTTTTTTGTAGAGTGGGTCTCACTTTGCTGCCCAGGCTGGTCTTGAACTTCTGGCAAGTGATGGCCCACCTCCGCCTCCCAAAGTGCTGACATTATAGGTATGAGCCACTGCTGCTGGCCCGGGCTGAGTTTTGACTGCTTACCATTCTCTCCAGGTCCCTTACCGATGCCCTGTGTGCACACTTTTTAATGCACTGTCATCTCACTAGATGGCTATCATGAGTCCCTTCCTATGACGGAGGCCCAGAGGCCCAGGGACTTGCCGAGGGCTACACGGGAATTAAGAACAGAGCAGGTTCTGAACTAAGCTCCGTCTGACTGGATGTCTAGTCTCTGTCCACTGTACCCAATTGCCTGAACTACAGGAAGCCCCAGCAGAGCATGACATCCCTCAGATCTCCCCAAAGTACCCACTTTTCACCATCCCCACTGCCAACGAACGCCCCACATTGGGGTCCAAGAGTATGCATCCCCTACCCTACAATAGCATCTCAATGCGTCTCCAGTCCAGTTCCTCCTGCCTTCCCTCTTTTCTTTGAAAGGTCATCACCAGGGCCAGCTTTCAGAAGCACAGATTTCATTGTGTCACTCCTTCCAAGGCTTTGTGGTCTGGCCCTGTTTATTAGTCCCCCTCCCGCCCCTACTTGAACCCTCTGCTCCGGTTGAGCTGGAGTTTCTTTTGCTCTTGCTCTTTCATCTTCCCCACTCCCCTTCCCCCTGCTAAACTATCCTTCAAATCTCAGTGACATGTCACTTCCTCCAGGAAGTCCTCCTTGCTTGGTTCAGGTGCTCTTTCTGTATAGCCTTCTACTCAGGTCCTTCTCCCTCCCTGTTGAGGTTGCTGTTTTACTTGAGTCTCTCCCACTGAGTCAGCTTCATGAGGGCAGAGTCCGTGTCTGTCTTGTTCACGCTTTATCCCCAGAGCCTGGCACCATGTCTGCTACGTGGTTGGTACTCAGTGAAAAGCTGTCGAATAAATGAACAAATACACAGAGGAGCGTTCCATTATTATTTTTTTTTATATAAATTTTTTTTTACTTTTTTTTCTTTTCGACATCTACTGCTTGAATTACCATTATTATTATTTTTTACCTTCAGCGTTAAGCTCAGTTTGCTGGCATGTAGTAGGCTCCCAGGCACATATGTTGAATGGATGATGGAGAATGAGTGAATAAATGAATGAATGAAAAACATGGCTCAACCTCCACACTGTACCACCATTTGCTCACCTCTTAGCTTGCAGGTCTCTTTCAACTGCAGTATCTCTTGCAGAATAAAAGGGATTGCAACTTCTTGTTTGAATGCTGTGGGGTTTTGGGTAGAAAGAAATACTCCTCCTTCGACAAGAAGGGTTTCAGGCGAGAGAGGCTTTTCTTGCTGGCGAAGGGAGGAGGGAGAGTCGGGGCCTCAGCCCAGTTTCTGGATGGCCTCAATTGGCCCTGAACTGACTAATAAAGTGTGAAATTGACTCTGGCTAATTCCACCACATCTCCTCAGCCAGTGTGTCCCTGTGGCGTCCCCCTCTGCTACAACTGATGCAGCACTGTCGCCATCCCTCCGTCACTGGCAGGCAGGCGGGGCAGCACCACCCACGCAGCCCCAGGGCCCAGCAGCTCTGCAGAGCCCAGGAAGTCATTTGGCCTCAGGCCAGGAGAGGCTTTCAAAGCCAGACATGGCATGTCTGACGCACCTTCTAAGCCAGCCACCGGCTCCTTTTGCCCCTATTTACTCCTCTGGCACTGGCTCACTGGCTTCTAAGGCGCGTGGGGCGGGGGGCTGCAGTGGGGGACAGCATTGGCTGAGCCCTTTGAGCCTCACCCCCGCCCGTTGCACCAAATGCCAGGTGGAAGAATCAGAGCCAAAGAGGCTCGAGAAAGCAAAGCAATCAGAGAACTGGAGCTTTGCAAAGGTAGCTAGGGGAGCGCCTGAGGTGTGTTAGTGGCTACTTGGGAGATGTGGGAGATGATAGCAGGCCCCCAAGGCCCTCTTTCTACCATGGCAGGGCCATTTTTTTAGTCTATTTTGTTTATTCTTTAGTTTAAGATTTCCTAGGAGGAAAGAGAGTCTACAGCTCCAACGAGTCCTAAAACCAGTGATCTAGCCAGCAGTCATCCCAGCCTTGCCTGGGAATCAGAATTTACTGCGAGACTCGGTGAGAAATGGAGTTGCTGAGCCCTGTAGCATTTTCGTCTGCTCAGAACCTATTTCCTCTTCCCCCAAAGAGAGCTTCCATGTTCTCTTGAGAGCCATACCTACCCCCCACATCAACCACGTGGTTTGAGTGAAGACTCTGCTTGGTCCCTTGAAACTCCAGGGGAAAGCATTTTCCTAGGCTTGGCCAGTCACAGACGGAGTGATCAGTCCAGAGGCTGGAGTGGCAGCCCGCAGAATTTGTCAAGGCTGTCAAGGAAGAGAGGTTCTCTTTTCTCGGAGACCTTAGGCTGGTGGCTGTCATCTTGGAACTGGTGGCTAAGAATGAGCCAACAAAGAGGCAAACCACGACAAAGAATGAGTGAGAGAGAGAGAGAGGAGAGAGAGGAAGGAAGGAGAAAGAAAGAAAGAGAAACAAAGAGAAAAGGAAAGAAGGAAGGAAAGAAACAGACAGTTGACACATCTAGTGCCATGTTATGTTATGAGCACCTGGATTCAGCCATGCCTGAAGATTATACTCCTGGTTTATTCAGGTACCTGAACCAGTAAATTTATTTTTGTTTTGTTTTGTTTTTTTTTCCCTTGCTTCAGCCAGTTTTACTTAACATGTGTTTCTGCTACTTGCCACTGAAAGAGTCCTGACTAATAATACACAGAACCCTTCTCAGATCTATTTAATCACGCTCTCCATGGATGGAGTCTGAGAATCTGTATTTCTCAAAAAGCTTGTTAGGAAATGCTGATAAAGTTTCACCCCTTCCTCAGTCATCGTTTAGGCATCACTGAGATCCTGGTCTAATGAAGCACAGATAAAAGCGATCCTTCTGTAAATGGCCACTATGATACTGTAATTGCAGATCAGAACACCCTCCACACGTGGTATGGTTTGAGTCTGTGTCTCCGCCCCAATCTCATGTTGAATTGTAATCCGCAGTGCTGGGGGTGGGACCTGGTGGGAGGTGACTTGATCATGGGAGTGGTTTCTAATGAATGGTTTATCACCATCCCCTGATGCTGTCTTATGACAGTGAGCTCCTGTGAGATCTGTTTGTTTAAAAGTGCACAGTACCTCCCTCCTTGCTCTCTTCCTCCTGCTCCAACCATGTAAAATGCGTCTGCTTCTCCTTTGCCTTCTGCCATGATTGCAAGTTTCCTGAGGGCTTCTCAGAAGCAGGAGCCCCTATGCTTCTTGTACGGCCTGCAGAACCATGAGCCAATTAAGCCTCTTTACTTTATAAATTACCCAGTCTCAGGTATTCCTTTACAGCAATGCCAGAACAGACTAATACACATGGACTCAATCCTCACAGCCACCTGACGAAGTACAGGTTATTCTTCCCATTTTACAGATGGAGAAACTAAGGCATACCAAGAATAATGTTCAAGGGCACTGTATTAGTTCATTTTCACACTGCTGATAAAGGCATACCTGAGACTGGGCAATTTACAAAAGAAAGAAGTTTAATGACTTACAGTTCCGCCTGACTAGGGAGGCCTCACAATCATGGCAGCAGACAAGGAGAAGTGAGTCACATCTTGCATGGATGGCGGCAGGCAAAAAGAGAGCTTGTGCAGAAAAAGTCTCATTTTTAAAACTGTCAGATCTCGTGAGACTTATCCACTATCACGAGAACAGCATGGGAAAGACTCGCCCCCACGATTCAATTACTTCCCACTGGGTCCCTCCCACAACACATGGAAATTCAAGATTAGATCTGGCTGGAGACACAGCCAAATCATGTCAGGCACAGAGCTAGTAAGTGATGGCTCTCGATTATAAGTCTCTGAAGCTCATCCTCTTGCCACTATTCTCTACCTCCTTTTTTTTTTTTTTAATAAGAGAAAGAAGGAGAAAGAAAACGGGGGAGAGAGAACAGAATTCTTGCTCTATTGCCCAGGCTGGAATGCAATCTTAAAAATTATTAATAAGCTCTTTTATACTGTCGATTGTACTTAACAAGAGAGACAGGAAGGAATAAGGGAAGAAAATAACAGTCAACCAATATTTCATTTAAGTCTGTGAGATACTATGCAAATGCTGAAAAGTGATTCACTTCCTATTATGTAGTCACTTTCAGAATGGGTGTAATATAAATTAACAATGCCATGTCAAAATCTCCCGATATTGTGCGGGAGTCCAAATCTCTTTATAAGTCAATAAAAACTTGAGTGTCTGGGTGCTCCTATATTGGGTACGTATATATTTATAATCTTTAACTCCTGTTGTTGCATTGATCCTTTTACCATTACGTAATATCCTTCGTTTCTTTTAGTCTTTGTTACTATTAAAATCTATTTTATCGGAAACAAGAGTTACAACTCCTCTTTTTTTGTTTGTTTTCTTTGTTTTTGCTCTCCATTTAGTTAGTAAATCTTCCTCCATTTCTTTGAGTCTTTGTATCATTGTGAGTTGGATTTGGATATGCGTACCAATAGATTTTAAGTTTTTATTCAATTTGCCTGTCTGTGTCATTAATTGGGGCATTGTATCCATTTAAGTTTAGGATTAATATTAATATTTGTGAGTTCAATATTATAATTTAATGCTAGTTGGCTGTTTTGCCCATTAGTTGATGTAATTTTTCATTATGGAGATACTCTTTACATTTTGATGAATTTTTGAGATAACTGATACTGGTTGTTCCTTTCTGTTTGTAGTGCTTCTTTCAGAAAATCTTGTAAAGCAGGCCTGGTGGTGATGAAATCTCTGAGTGCTTGCTTGTTCATGAAATATTTTATTTTTCCTTCATTTATGAAGCTTAGTTTGACTGGATATGAGATTCTGGGTTGAAAATTCTTTTATTTGAGGATATTGAATATTGAACCCCACTCTCTTCTAGATTGTAGGGTTTCTGCTGAGAGATCTGCTGTGAGTCTGATAGGCTTCCCTTTATGGGTTATCTGACCTTTCTCTCTAGGTGCCCTTAGAATTTTCTCCTTTATTTCAACCCTAGTAAATCTAGTGATTATATGTCTTGGAGTTGGTCTACTTGAGGAATATCTTTGTGGTGTTCTCTGGATTACCTGAAGTTGAGTATTGTCCTGGCTTACTAGGTTAGGAAAGTTTTCCTGAATAATAGCCTGAAAAATATTTTCCAACTTGGATTCATTCTCTTCATGACATTCAGGTACACACATCAGTCGTAAATTAGGTCTTTTCCCATAGTCCCATATTTTCTGGAGGCTTTGCTCATTCCTTTTTACTCTTTCTTCTCGAATCTTGTCTTCTCGTTTCATTTCATTAAGTAGGTCTTTGACCTCTGATATCCTTTCTTCTGCTTGATCAATTCGACTGTTAAAACCTGTGCATACTTCACAAAGTTCTCATATTGTGTTCTTCAGTTCCATTAATTCACTTGTATTTGTTTCTAAATTGTCTATTTGCATTAGGATTTCATCAAACCTTTTTTCAAGGTTCTTAGTTTCTTTACATTGGGCTAGAACATGTTCTTTTAGCTCAGAAAAGTTCCTTATTATCCACCTTCTGAAGCCTAATTCTGTTATTGGAACACACTCGTTCTCTATCAGGCCTTGTTCCCTTGATGGTGAAGAAGTGTGATCCCCTGTAGAAGGAGTAGTATTCTGATTCTGGGTATTCTCAGCTTTTTTACTCTGGTTTCTTCCCGTCATTGTAAATTTATCCACCTGTTGTCTCTGCAATTGCCAACCTTCAAATTAGGTCTCTGAGTGGACATCCAACTTGTTGATTCCCAGCGCCGAAATCTGAGCAACTCACTGCACCGGCTAAAATAGCAGCATTAAGATTCGTGGTGCTTTTCTGCTCGGGAGTGTCTGGTCTGGCTTCCCTTCTGAATCCCTTCTTCAATCAGGTAAATGGGCAACTCTGCCTTCCCGGAACTCCAAACATCGATCAAAAGGGGACCCAGTCCCGTTTACTCTGCACCGAGAACCGCCGTGCCGAAGCGCCAGCAAAACCGCCACGCCGGCCACAAGAGTCGCGCTGGTGACCCGTGGGGCTCCTCCGCTGGGAATCTCCTAGTCCAGGAGCAACAAAAGTTCGTCTGAAAGTGTGGCGTCCTCTCGTTCTGTGCATTTTCTCTGGGAGCTACAATCCTGCACTGCTAGGAGTCGGCCATCTTGGATCTCTCTCCCCTACCCTCTTCTTAATTAAAGCCCAGAGTGGAGCGGTGGTTTGCCAGGGCGTGACCAGGCGTGGTGGCTCATGCCTGTAATCCCAGCACTTCGGGAGGCGGAGGTGGGTGGATCACTTGAGGCTAGGAGTTCCAGACCAGTCTGTCCAACACAGTGAAACCCTGTCTCTACTAAAAATAGAAAAAATTAGCTGGGTGTGGTGGCACACGCCTGTATCCCAGTTACTTGGGAGGCTGAGGCATGAGAATTGCTTGAGCCTGGGAGGTCGAAGTTGCAGTGAGCCGAGAACATGCCACTACACTCCAGCCTGCGTGACAGAGCAAGACTTCGTCTCAAAATATATATATATGTATATATGTATATATAATACATATAGTTGGTACTGAAAATGTCATCTCTCTTCTGAGACTCAATCAGTGAAGTCTGTCTGAGTCACTTAGTGCTATGGCTAAGACTTAGAGAGGACCCCAGTGTTACTGACCTAAACCATAGTAGAACACTCATAAATCCCAAAGTAGGATGGTCCCGGTTTGGTTAATTCAGCGGCTCAGTGCCATAGTCAAGGGCTCAGGTTCTTTCCATTTTTCTGCTCTGCCCTTCTCAGGAGTCAACTGGCTCTGAGGCTGGCTCTTTTTTTGGTTACACATTGCTGCCGCAGCTCCAGACATGACAATTCCAGCCAAGGAGGATGGGCTGGCTGTCTCTCTCTCTCTTTTTTTTCTTTGAGACACAGTCTCACTCTGTTTTGCCCAGGCTAGAGCACAGTGCAACCTCAGCTCACTGCAACCTCCGCCTCCAGGGTTCAAGCGATTCTCCTGCCTCAGCCTCCCAAACCACTGGGACTACAGGCACACGCTACCACACCCGGCTAATTTATTGTATTTTTAGTAGAGATGGGGTTTTGCCATGTTGGCCAGGCTGGTCTCGAACTTCTGACCTCAAGTGATCCACCCACCTCAGCCTCCCAGAGTGCTGGGATTACAGGTGTGAGCCACTGCACTCAGCCCTGTCTGTCGGTCTGTCTCTCTCTCTGTCTTGTCTCTTTTTATCGGTGAAGAAAACGTCCCCCAAAGCCCTCAGCATATCATTGGTTAGAACCATGTCACATGTTCATACCTAGTCCAGTCATTGGTAAGCGGGGTAGAAGCATCATCATGGGCTTGGGCCTGAGGCTGGGGGTGAACAAACACCTACACAGGAGGCTCTTCAGTAAGGAGGTCAGGGCCAGGCACTGTGGCTCATTCCAGTAATCCCAGCCCTTTGGAAGACCAAGGTGGGAGGTGGGGGAATCACATGAGGCCGGGAATTTGAGACCAGCCCGGGGAACAGAGTGAGATTCTGTTTCTAGAAAAAGAAAAGTAGGAAAGAAAAGAAGGAGGAAGGGGAAGATAGAAGTAATAGTTCTGTCCTCCCCTTCCTCCTCCTTTTCTTTCTTTCCATTTTTTTTTTTTTTTTTTTTTTTAGAGGCAGAGTTCCATCTGTAGTAATTCCATCTACTACATGGTTTCTTTCCAGCTCCTTGGGTCTCTCACTGATCCTGGGCCCAGGTTCCACCTCTTTTCACTTGTCTTGGTCCTTGAAAGAAGGTCAACTTTCTTTCCTTTCTTTCCCTCCCTCCCTCTCTCTCTCTTTCTTCCACCCTCACTCCCTCCCTGTCTCTCTCTTTCTTTCTTTCTTTCTTTCTTTCTTTCTTTCTTTCTTTCTTTCTTTCTTTCTTTCTTTCTTTCTTTCTTTCTTTCTTTTTCTTTTCTCCTTGAGATGGGTTCTCACCCAGGCTGGTCTCAAACTGCCAGGCTCAAGAGATCCTCCCACCTCAACCTCCCAAACTTCTGGGATTACAGCTATGAGCCACTGTGCCCCATCAATTTTCAAAATTCAAAATCCTCCCCATGGCTCCCTCACACCTGTTTCCAGTCCCAAAGCCAGCAAGGCACCCTGAAGAAGTACAGAGCTGCCCTCAAACATTGCCAGGTGCGCTTCCTGGCTGTTCATTCCTCCCTGTCAATTGGATTAGTATCAGTTCACGGGGTTGCTGGGAGGACTGAAATCACATGTGTGGTGGTGTATTGTCTGTTCATTACTTGTTTCTCTAGCTTCTAATTATAGAATCCATATTGTCTTTTAGGGATGCATCCTTTACCCACTCCCAAGCCACGTGGTATAAGCAACACCAACCGCCAGGGCACCCTCAACTCTCATGGGGTCTCCTCCCCTGTCTTCTGAGGCATGTGATTTAGGCCTGTGTAATTATTGTGTTCGGTGCCTCTTACTGTGGGACTTGAATTGAGATCGACAATAACCCCATCTGTTCCATGAGAGTCCATCCCTATGCCTGGGCTCATAGTCTTGGGGGAGAGAAGTTCTATTGCCACTAGCTGCCAAATTTGAGTCTGGAACTTTCAGCAATTATTCTGCAACTTCCTGGGGGAAAGTTGGTCTGAGAATGAAGTTAACACAAGTGACAGAGATAGAGAAATCCTAAGCTGCTGGATCCAGCTGGGTCTAATGCTACAAAGCTCTGTATATTTCAGTCACATGAGCCAACCCCATTCTAGATCAAGCCAGTCTGTGTTGGCATTCTCCCCCTTGCAACCAAAAGGTAACTAACATAGCATGTGTATTTGAAAAAGCTAGACTGTGCTCTGCTTTGGCTGAGACATGTATGTGTAAAGGCGAGTGATGGGGGATGAGGTTGGGAAATTAGGCTGCAATCACATGGCGAGGAGCTGGACAAGTCTAAGATGGGCCCCCCAGTCTCTGAGGCCACTGCGGGCATCCTGTATCTCCTGAGACCAGGTGATTCCAGGAGTTGCCAAATGGGCTAAGCTTTGCCTCTAGGGATCAGGTTAATGTTTTTGTAACTGCTGATAAAGTAGAATTGTTTACTTGAAGTAAGATACATCCTCCATGCATACATTTTCCAGGGATGAGTTGGCTGAGTTCTGCATAGATATTTGGAAGGCAGGAGCTGCTGGCATTTCTAAACTGCTCCTGAGGGTCACAGACGATGAGGGTGGGGAGAAACCCATAACCAATGAGAAGATCTGGAGATACCTTCAGGTGTGTCCACATCCCTCAAGTTGCTCAGTGTAGGCCATGGGCTAGCTAGAGTAAAGGGAAAGACATCACCTCCCTCTATCTACAAGACCTACTTCTGTTAATGCAGCCTGAGATTGCATTCACATTGGTGGCAGTACATGATGCACCTTTTTTCTGGCCACCGTTGACTGCATCTGTGTTGCATTTAAATGAACGTCACAAATGCTGCTACTAAGTCATGTCTCCTCAGTCACCTGAAGTCTTCCAATCCTTCTCTCATCTTGAGAGAACTGCCTCCACCCTCAACTCCTTTTCAAGCCTCTGTAAGTCAAAAATCAGCTCTCATTCTTTTCTCTTTAATAGCAGCAGAACAACAGCAAACAAACCCAAAACCAAACAGAAAAGCAAACTACAATGAACATACTTGAGTTGACCCCTCCGAGTCATCCCCTAGGATAGTCAGTGCCTTTGCTCTCGGCAGAGCCTCTGGGAGTCCAGCTCTGTCCTTCCTCATTTCCTCCCCTCCACCTGCATCCTCAGGGCCTTCCTCCATCTTACAACTGAAGTCTTCATTCAAGTGTCTGACGAAAGAAAATGCTGCCCAGAGCAGTAGCAGAGACAAAGCCACTGTTACTTCTCATTTTCTTCCAACCAAATCCAAACCAAGAGATCCATGCTTCGTTCTTCTTACACGATGTTTTTACTTACTGTGTGCAGACATTGGTCTGGTGCTGTATGAATGCTAACTCATTTAGTCCTCAAAACGACTCAATAACAGTTGTCATCCTCATTTGACAGAAGAAGAAATTGAGGCACATATAGATTACATGGCCTTCCCAATGTCACAAAATTAGTAAGTGACCGAACGGTAACGTGAACCCAAGTAGTCTGCATTCTTAAACCTGTGGCAAGGGGTTGGTAAACATTTTTGGAAAGGGCCAGATAGTATTTCAGACATTAAGTGTCACGAACAATCAATCACCACTCAGTTGCTGTAGTGCAAAGTAGCCGTGGATAATATAGAAATGAATGGTGTGACTGCATGCAATAATGCTGTATTTATGGTCACTGAATCTGAAATTCATATCACTTTCAATGTCATAAAATAGTACCCTTCTTTTGATTTCTCACCCAACTATTAAAAAATATAGAATCCATTTTTAGCTCACAGGTGATAGGAAAACAGGTGGTCTCTGGATTTGGCCTGCAGGCTCTACTGCGCCCACTCTGCTCCGTGCTGTGCGCTGCCCTCACCCGATCCCTGCAACTCACCTCCTTCTTATCTCCATCTCCAGACGAAGACAGGAAATTTCAAGAGGCTAATGGCTTACCCAAGTTACCTAGTGAGCAGGCTGGGGAGTTGGGATTTGCATCCAGGTTTGCCTTGTCTCCTGCAGGGGCAGGAATGCTGTGCAGGGGCGCACGAAGCGGGGCTGAGCTGGGGGGTTTCAGCATAGCCTAACTTGGCCTGAAGCCACCAGTCCACCAAGAGCTGGCAGAACCTCCCCTCCCTTCCCCTCTTTTCCCCCTGCCCCCTGCAACCCTGGGAACTGAGTGCAGTAAGTGGGGGCCTCTCTGCTCTGCTCTGCCACCATGGGTCTCATTTTCACTCCCTCCTGGGATTTGTAAGCAGCTGAAATGCTCTGCTTTCCAAGCCTGGAACCAGAGCCCCAGAAAAACCCAGAGGCCGTCTTGACTTGGTCCATCTTGCCAACCACAGCCATTAAGGAAGGGAAGAGCTGGTTTAAAAGTGCCCTGAGCTGCCACTGGTGAAAACACTTTAGCTCTGGTCTGGCCAAGACTGGGCAAAGGTTGGGGAAAAGTGAGGGAGGGGAAGAGACAGAGAAACAGAGAGGAGAGAGGAGAGAGAACAAGCAGAAGAGACAGTGACAGAGAGACAGGCAGAAGGAAGCGTGGAGTCGGAGAGATGTAGACACACATGAGCAGACACACATCACACACACCCCACAAACACCACACACACATCCCACACACACCACACACACATACCCCCACACACGCACCCCACACACAACCCCCACACACCCCACACACACACCACACACACACACACACATACCCTCCCTGCACCACACACACACCGCCACATATCACACACACACCACACACACCCCATATACACCACACACACCACACACACATCCTACACACCCCACACACACCACACACACACCCTACACACACCCCACACACACCACACACACACCACACACACACCACACCCCCCCACATATCACACACACCACACACACACCATACACACACACCCTCCCCATGCCACACACACACACCCACACCACACCACACACACATCATGCACACACACATCACACACCACACACACACCACACACCACACACTACACACACCACACTCACACACCACACACACACCACACACACACCCCCGCATACCACACACACACCACACACACCCCCACATATCACCACACACACACCACACAATACACCCTCCACACACACATCATACACACACACCACACACACCACACACACATCACACACACCACACACACCACACATACCCACACACCCATACACAGACCACACACACCACACACACACCCCACACAGCCCACACACACCACACACACACCCACATACCACACACACACCACGCACACACACATCACACACCACACACTACACACACCACACTCACCACACACACACACATGCCACACAAACACCACACCCCCCCACATACCCCCACACACCACACACCACATACATAGACCACACACACACCACACACATATCCCCCACACACCAAATACACACACCACACATGCCACACACACACCACACAGAGCCCCACACACTCTCCCCATGCCACATACACACCCCACCCACACCACACACACCCCACCCACACACCACACACCACACACACACACACACCACACACCACACACATACTGCACACACACCACACCCACACACCACACACAGCACACACCACACACACACCACATACACATCACATACCACATACCACACACACCACACACCATGCTTACACACCACACACACACCACACACACACTCATACCCCACATAAAGAGATCCTTTAAGAGCTGTTTAGTCTGGCCTGGAACCTTATTCCATTTTCCAACTCTGCAGACACAGAAAAGCCATTATTGCAGTAAGAATCTCCTCACATTATTTCTTGTTAATACTTATCTATTTCGTCCTTTCTAGGTTTTGACAGCCTTAACTTCATTCAGGGCAGGCCCCAGGTGGGCAATACAGAGGTTCTCTACCTGAGGAGGGATGAGGGGCTCCGAGAGCTCCAGCAACGTGCTCAAGATTGCACAGCAGGTTAATGGCCAGGTTGGGACCAAGGATCAAGACTCCTGACTTCCGGTGCAGTGAGAGTCTCCTACAAACCATGCCCAGGAACAAAGGGGACGCTGAAGGGCAGGGGCTTTGTTTACCCACTTCCCCTCAGTTACCAAGTCCCTAAACTCCCTCTTCAGCAAGGGAATGATAGTGACTTAGTATATTTGAACTTAAGCAAGGCAGTGGACAAGCAGGTGCATATTCTCATGGTCAAGCATGATGGAAAACTGTGAGATGGATTCGAGGGCCATCAGTAAGAGACTGGCACCCAAGCAATTTTGGCAAATTGGTTCTCACATAGAAGGGAGCTTTGCCCCATGATTTTTTATTATTAAAATTTAATGTCTTGATATCAGCTCCCATACTTTCTTTATTTTAATTATTATTATTTATTATTGATGAGGGGCTTACTATGTTGCCCAGGCTGGTCTTAAACTCCTGGCCTCAGATGATCCTCTTGCCTCAGCCTCCAACCACAGCCTCCTGAGTTGGTGGAATTATAGGTTTGAGCCACCACACCCAGCCCACCTTTTCTGAAAACGACTCTCTTCTCTAATTGGGACCCTCCCTCTTAGGATAAGTCCAGGATAGTTACTTAGTGCAAAGGGGCACTGCTATTTCCCGTTTCCTGAAGGACAAAAACCTAGGAATCCTCATTAGGTGACCTGCAGTTTCTGGCACTGCCACATGAGGGCACTGTTGAAAAGAAGCCGCTCTGTTGCCTAGAGGCAGTCCCCTGGGACATCTATAGGAGCCTGAAAGCTACCACCTGCAGACACAAACCCCCACACATACCACACAGACACACCACACACACACACCCCACACAGGCCAGGTGCAGTCCATACCCCCTGTAGAAACCACTTTATTGATCCAGGCATGTTCCATGTGGCTGGTTCTGCATTTGTTACTCAGGGGCCTTTGGGAAAAGGAAAAGACACCTCTCACATAGCTATGGTCACTCCATTACACGCTGAACATCTAGTGTTGCAGCTTTTTACATACTTACATACACGCTCAAATACAATTGTTTAAGCATTTGCCAACAGGGTGCTAGGGTAGCTAGGTTAGGACTAGTTTCCCCACTCAGTTATAAACTCTTCCTAGAAGCAGCAGCCACCCAAGCTCTTGCTGTTTCCAGGCTGCACTAGTGGGCAGTTCTTGGTTGCGGGCTGCACAGCACCCGTTCCTCCTCCAGAAAACACCCGAATTCCATGAAGGGAAAGTGTCTCCTCTCCCCACAGCCTCGGGAAGGGGGTCATTCTTGGCTCCTGCCTCCCACCGCTGGTCTCCAATTGAAGGCAAAGGAGTCAGATCCTTCCTCTCCTCACCTCCTAGGCAAATCAGTCAGAAATGCATTATTTAAAATGCTGTTGCTGGGTGTGGTGGCTCACACCTGCAATCCCAGCACTTTGGGAGGCCGAAGTGGGTGGCTCACCTGAGGTCAGGAGTTTTGAGACCAGCCTGGTCAACATGGTGAAACCCTGTCTCTACTAAAAATACACACACAAAAAAAAATTTAGCCGGGCATGGTGGCAGGTGCCTGTAATCCCAACTACTCAGGAGGCTGAGGCAGGAGAATCACTTGAACTTGGGAGGCTGACGTTGCAGTGAGTCAAGACCATGCCATTGCACTCCAGTCTGGGCAACAAGAATGAAATTCTGAAAAAAAAAAAAAAAAGCTATTTCCCAGGACTTTGACTCTGCAAGAAAAAGGAAATGGTTTCTGGCCATTGTCTTTGTAGCAATAGCAGTTGTGGAGTGGCCATTTACAGCATCCTGACCTATGTCCCTGTTCAAGGCAGTGACGGCTTTTCCTGCTTCCTGCTTCTTGGCCCTTCAGAGTTTCCTTAATTTCTGCTAACCTACGTTTTTCATCAATTTTGTAAGTTTCCACTGGTCTTCAAACAAAAGCAACACCCCTTCTCTTTAGTTTCTGGCGCTTGCAGAACCTTGTCTGACAAACCCGAGAGAATCAAAGAGGTCTCTCCCCTTCTTGCCTTCAAGAGGCGCCCCTTGGGCCAGGTGTGATGGCTCACGCCTGTAATCTCAGCACTTTGGGAGGCTGAGGGAGGCGGATTACTTGAGGTCAGAAGTTCAAGACCAGCCCGATCAACATGGTGAAACCTGTCTCTACTAAAGATATAAAAATTAGTAGGGCATGGTGGCAATGCCTGTAATCGCAGCTACTCAGGAGGCTGAGGCAGGAGAATCGCTTGAACCCGGGAGGCGGAGGTTGCAGTGAGTGGAGATCACACTATTGCACTCCAGCCTGGGCGACAGAGCGAGAGACTCTGTCTCAAAAAACAAAAACCAAAAAACGATGTGCCCCAATTCATTCTTCAGGAGGATACTTTGGGTCCCTCTCCCAAGGTAAATCTCCACCTTGCTACATGTGAATCTTCATAGGAACACACACACACACACACACACACACACACACACACACACACACACACAGAATATGCAAAATCCCAAAATGTTAGCAGTGTTAGCCAGGGTGCTGAGATTATTGGAGGGTTTCATTTTCCCTTTTTGTTCATCTGTGTCCCCTGAAAATGTTTTTTGTCATGTCTGTACACTCCATTTATGATTAAGAATAACATTTATGAGTGTGTTTTTAAATTATAATTAGAGAAACTGAGACATTGAGAAAAGGTCAATAAGACTCTTTTTCATGCTAAAGAAGTGAGCCCCTGTCCCTGCAATGACTGCCCTTGAGAAGGAGACTTGGCTGGCACTGCCAGTGCTGCTTGGCACTGCCCCTGCTGTTATCACCCCTCTGGTATGGGTGTATTTATTGACAGAGCCCGGGCTGATATCCCAGTTGGCTTTGTGGCATGCATGACTCCAGGCAAGTCCTTGCCTCTCTTGGGCCCTGGGTCTTCCCACATAAACAAGGAGGGGATGGGACTAAGTGACCTTTCAGAGTTCTGCTGCTCAGTTCTGGGGCCTTGTTGAAGGCCATTGCCTGCTGGAAGCAGCATCCGAGGAGAAGCTGGAATCACACTGGAAAGGTGCTGGAGATGGCCCACATCGTCAGTTCTCTCTGAGCTGCATGTCAGAAAAACCCACTTCAAACTGGCTTAAGTGAACAAGGAGTTTATTGGTTCATGTACCTGAAAAATTAGATCTAGAGTCAGGCTTGGCTGGATCCAGGGAATGAAAGGGTATCATCAAGACTTGGTCTCTCTTAGTTTCTTCTACTGTTTTCCTTTACCTGTTTCATCTTCAGGCAGGCTCTTCCTGTACCGAGGCAGTGTGGCCACCAGCAGTGTTCACACCTTGCCAACTTAACACCTTCCAAGGGCTCCAGCAGAAGTCCCAGCATGGGCTCTCACTGGACTCTATTAAGTGATATGCCCGTCGCTGAGCTGGTCACTCAGTGGAGCTGGGGAATAGAGTCTATTGATTGGCCAGACCTGGCGCATGTGCCTGCCTCTGACATTGGGTGGTAGGTGAGTGTCACGTCTTTTGGTCTAAGAATTGAGGAGGGGCAGTTCTCCAAAGGCACGTCAGGAGCTCCTGCCAGCCGGGGACAGGATGCTGAGGAGGAACGAGCCCACAGAAGTCCACTCAGGTTCATGTCCGTCCGTCTCAGTGACGTGAGCTCCCCAGACTGGCAGCAGCCGCATCACTATCATCATATGGGAGCTTGTTAGAAAGGCAAATTCGCCTGTCCAAACCTACAGGCAATTCTGATGCATGCTAAAGTTTGAGAAACACTAATGGAAACCAGTGGAGCTTGCCCCTGACTTCCATCAGAATCACCCACTCTCTCAACCAATTTTATCAGGATAAGTGGGGGGACCAGGTCCAGTCATTAGTGCTTTCTTTTTTTTTTTTTTTTTGAGACAAAGTCTCACTCTCTCACCCAGGCTGGAGTGTAATGGTGCAATCATAACTCAAACTCCTGGGCTCAGGCGATCCTCCTGCTTCTGCCTCCTGCGAAGCCGGGACAACAGGTGCATGCCACCATGCCAGCCTAATTTTTTTACTTTTTATTTTTGTAGACCACTTGGGCTGGTCTCAAACTCCGCTTCAAGCAGTTCTCCCACTCTGGCCTCCTAAAGCACTGGGATTACAGCGTGAGCCACCGCGCTGACCTGATGCTTTTTAAAATGTTACCCCAAGTATTCTAATGGAAGCCCAGCTTGAAGGAACAGAACAACTGAGCTCAACCAACCTCTTGTTCTCAACTATTTCTAACCTACCAAGTGTGATAAACAAGGAGGTGGATGGTCCCTCTACTGAGAGCGGTGCTTTATTAAAGGAAGGACTTGGAAGATAGCAACGCAAGCCAAACCAAATGAAGAAACGAAGCCGGGGACATGTAATCCACTGAACTTTGTGGAATCTGAACCTGGAATTTCCTACCCTATGACAAATTAATCTTTATACCCACACAGCTGATTCAGCCAAGAGTAGGAGAACTAGAGGAAAAAAAAATAATAGCCATGATGGAGTGCTGGCTTCAGGTATATATCAGATAATGTATTTATCTCATTTAAACCCACATGACTCTGTGAGATAGTAATCTTAAATAGGAATATAATCCTGTGAAGTAGGTAATATTAAATATCAAAGAGGAAGACATGGGGGATGAAAGGGTACAGTAACTAGACCCTGGTGGCTGAGCTAGGATTTGAATCCTGGGCTATTTCAAAAACCTTTATCCCTTCTCCACGTTGCCTTCTGGGAAAAGTCATGCTCTCTAGTTAGGAGTAGAGGGGCTTGAGGAGGAGTTTAGAGGTGACTCCTCTGATTCCATATGTTTTGAAGAAAGAGGCTTAGGTGGGCAGATCGCCTGAGCTCAGGAGTTTGAGACCAGCCTGGGCAACATGGTGAAACCCCGTCTCGACTAAAAAAAAAATACAAAAAATTAGCCAGGCGTGGTGGTGTGTGCCTGTAATCCCACCTACTCAGGAGGCTGAGGTATGAGAATCGCTTGAACCTGGGAGGTGGAGGTTGCCATGAGCCAAGGATTGCACCACTGTATTCCAGCCTGGGTGGCCGAGTGAGACTCTGTCTCAAAAAAAAAACAAAAACAAAAAGAAAGAATGTATTTGGTTAAACACACACACACGCCTACCCACACAACTCTGCCACATCCTCCCCCAGACCACTATGAGATACTGCTTCATATCCATTAGAATAGGCATAATAATAATTTTTTGAAAAGAGGCCAGGCTCCATGGCTCACACCTGTTCACAGCAGCATTATTGTGATAACAACCCAAGAACTGGAGAATGGATAAATAAAACACTGTATAGCCATCCAATGGAACATTATTCTTCAATGAAAAGGAATGAAGTACTAATACATGCTACAAGATGGATAAGTCTTAAACACTTTATGCAAAATCAACGAAGCCTTTCACAAAATACCACATATTGTATGATTCCGTTTATATGAAAGTCCAAAATAAGCAAATCCAGAGAAAGAAAATAGCGGTTGTCTTGAGCTGGAAGGGATGGAGGGGACTGAAAGATGAGAGCTAAGGGGTGTGGAGTTTCTTTCTGGGGTAGTGAAAACATTCTAAAATTTATTGTGAAACTGGTTTGTACAACTCTCTAAATACACTAAAAGCCATTGAAAGGTACACTTAAAAGGGGTGAATTACATAGTACATTCTCTATATCTCAATAAAGCTCTTATAAAAACATATACAAATATATGCAATGTTTTCAAGGAAACATTGTCTTTAAGTAGCAGAAGGAAATAGCCTAATACCCACAAATAAGTGATTGGCTAAGGAAACTATGGTAAATATGCTACTATGGAATGTAATGTAGTGTTATGCCAAAGACAAAAATGACGACCTTTTGTATGAACTCATGCGGCATGATCTCTAAGATACGTTGCAAAGTGAGAAAAGCACATTGGCATAGCATGTTCCCCTCATGTAAAAAAGATGGGAAAGCACCTTCTTGTATGCTTGGTTTTCATAGCACAGACCAGGGGTTGGCAAGCTCCAGTTCACACGTCAAAGCCAGTCTGCTACCTGTCTTGGTACAGCAGGGAGCTAAGGATGGTGCTTCGATTTTTAAGTAGGTGAAAAACTAAAGAAGAAGATTTCATGACACTTGAAAATGATGACATTCAAATTTCTGTGTCTATAAATAAAGTTTCATTGGCACCAGCCACTCTCATTCATTTATATATTGTCTTTGGCTGCCTTTGCAATACAATGGCAGAGTTAAGCAGCTGGGGCAGAGACCATAAGCCTGCAAAGCCTAAAGTATTTAACATCTGGCCCTTTACAGACAAAGTTTGCTGCCTCCTGGCCTAGCCTAGCTGGAGGGAAACACTGGAGACTGGTGACTTGGCCGGCTGCTCTGGGAGAGGAAGGGACAGCTGAGGGATGAGGTAAGAGGGAGACTTCTCACTGGGCACCCTTTCAGACCTATGCCAACAAAACTAAAGCTATATATTCCTGCATGTGAACATATTAGGGTGTATGCATGTAGAAAAATATTTCAGCAGCTAAACACCAAATGGATAACAGGTTACTTACTTTGAGGGAAGGGGCTGGCTGGGGAAAGGAGAGTTAAGTGCCTTCAGTAGTAAATGTATTATTGGAATAGTTTACAAGGAGGATCACTTAATTGTATGACTTAATGCGATAAAAATGCAATAAAAATAAAGAGTGCATTCATAAAACATCGCCCCTGTTGCACTTTCTTGAGTTGTGTGTTCCATGATTTTCCACGAGGTAGGCTCTTCCTGGGGACCCTCGGTAGCTCCTAGCACAGAGCATGGCCCACCGTAGGCCCTAAGCCAGCTGAATGAGTGTGAGGGCCGGGAGATGTGTGTGTCAAGAGTGAGGGAATGCACTTACAGGAATGCACAGTTCAGAGTGGGCTGGGATGCCGTGGGATGGCCTGGGATGAAGGGAGGGCCGGAGTGGCAGACCAGGGACATGGTCCCTAATGCCTCCTAGCCCAAGGCCATCAGCTCCCCATGGTCGGCAGCCGCTGTGATTGGGGAGTCCTAGTGTTTTAACCTGTCTTCCTTCCCCTACCCTCGTAAAGTCTCTGATTATTGTTCTCCTCTTCCAGCCTTTCCTGAAGGACATTAGGGGAATACAGCTAGGGGCTTGGGCAGCACCACCAGCGCATGCTACTCCCTAGAAATCCCTTGTCAGCAAGCACCATCTGTGATGTCACTGCTCTCTGTGGGGTGAGACCACTCCTGCCTGCTGCCCATTGCTGGAAGCATCCCCTTCCCAAGGACCAAGCCTGCAGGCGCTGCAGGAGAACTGAACACGGATGTTCAGGTGCCCAGGAACAGCTTGGCTCCAAGGACCACTGGCAAGAGAGGTGTCTCACACATGGGCAAGTTGAGGACGCCTCAGTTTTGTTTGGCTTGTCCTCATCTCTTCTCCCAGAAACAGGGCCCCTATTTTTATTTAGGGAACTCTTTATGCTCGGTCCATGTCGTTTGGGTGGGGCTGAACCAACCCTGTATGCAAGAAACAGACCTGGCTAATCAGAAAACTCTATTTTTTGTGGTCACAGTGATTGGTTCAGAGATGGGCGTGTGGCCCAAAGTTAGGCCAATGAAGGTCGGCTGCAAGATTTTTGCTGATGCTATCAGGAGAGAGGTGCTGTCTCTGGGCTGGGCTTGTTACCTGCAGAACTACACTTAGAGCTGCTGGTTGACTTTTGTCAATACATAGAGCAAGCCAGCCTGAGACCAAAGCTAAGATGGGCAGAAGTAGATTGGAGACTGGTTCCTGATGGCAGTGTTTACACCAGATTCATATCTACCCTTGACCTTTCAGATAAATAAACTCAAAATTTCCTCTTTTGCTTTGGCTGGTTTGTGTAAATAAGGGTCATTAAAAAGCAATGTTAGGGCTGGGCACGGTGGCTCACACCTGTAATCCCAGCACTTTGGGAGGCTGAAGTGGGCAGATCATGAGGTCAAGAGATTGAGACCATCTTGGCCAACATGGTGAAACCCCATCTCTACTAAAAGTACAATAATTCGCTGGGCACGGTGGTGCACGCCTGTAGTCCCAGCTGCTCAGGAGGCTGAGGCAAGAGAATCACTTGAACCTGGGAGGCAGAGGTTGCGGTGAGCCCAGATCGCACCACAGCACTCCAGCCTGGCGACAGAGCGAGACTCCATCTCAAAAGAAAGAAAGAGAGAAAGAGAGAGAAAGAGAAAGAAAGAGAGAAAGAAAGAAAGAAAAGCAATGAAAAGAAAAGCTCAGATTCTCTGAGCATTCCATGAAGATTTCATTTCCGCCCACTCCACTGGGCACTTAGGATCTTCTGCTCCCAGCTGTCCAGGTGCAGTCTGCTTCTCTAGCCTGCTGGCTCTCAAACCCTCTCCGAGTGACCTATCCGACCCGCTAGGTCTCCTCTCCTCCCATTGGAAACCCACTCCTCTAGATTCCAGCCCCTGAGGATTCAGGCTTCTGGCCTGCTGTTAACCTCCATTCTCTTTATAATTGAAATGTGTCCCAGACACAACTGCTGATGTTCTTTAACCTTTGGTGAGTGCTTCCTATTTACCAGACTCTGTGCCAGTCTCATTACACGCATAATCTCATCTAATCTTCCCAATAATACTGTTGGGTAGCTTTTATGATTATTATTCCCATTTTCAAGAATAGAAACCAGTGGCTTAAGGAGATGAAGTAACTGGCTTGAGACCAAACAGCTGAGTCACACATAGCGGGAGGCAGGGCTAGACGGGGTCGCAGGAGGGAACTGACCCCAGGACCTGAGTCTGACCACCTCACCAGTGCTTCTAACCTGAGTGAGCACCAGGATCACCAGGGTGCAGGAGCCCATTCCAGGGACCCATCTCCCTGAGTGAGGACAAGAAGGTCTGGGAAGCTGCTTCGTTAAATGTCCCAGAGCATACTGAAGCATGAGGTCCTCAGGACCTTACACTGACAGCAGCCACTATCTCCCCCATGAAGGACTTTGACCCTAGAAAGGAGTTTGGTGTTGCCAGATCTATTATTGCAGGAGCTGAAGCTCTGCCCTGGCTTAGAAATGATGACAACGCTAGACAAACTTCTTTGCTGACACAGGGAAAAGAGAGATCAAGGGCATGTGGATAAGCAACTCATGCCTGGGAAAGAAACAAAAAATTAAAGAATAACATCATTCCACTCTTCAGGAAGTGGGTTGTGAGGGTCTGGACTCTAAGAGGTAAGAGGTATAAGCCAGGGCCCAGGAGAAATTCAAATTCTGTAGGCTTTCTTCATTTGTCACTGAAATGAGTCTCACAGCCCCAAGAATGAAGTTCAAAATTATTATTGTTATTATTATTTTAGACAGAGTCTCACTCTGTCACCCAGGCTGGAGTGCAATGGTGCAATCTTGTCTCACTGCAACCTCCTCCTCCTGGGTTCAAGTGATTCTTCTGCCTCAGCCTCCCAAGTAGCTGGGACTACAGGCACCTGCCACCACACCTAGCTAATTTTTTGTATTTTTAGTAGAGACGGGGTTTCACGATGTTGGCCGGGCTGGCCTCAAACTCCTGACCTCAGGTGATCCACCTACCTTGGCCTCTCAAAGTGCTGGGATTACAGGCCACCACACCCAGCCAAATTCAAAGTTCTTAACAAAGCTTTGCACTCAACATGAGCTAGCTGTGCTCTCTTGATACCTGCTTTGAGGCATGCCTTTCTCTCTGCCTGAAATGCTGTCTCTTCCTTCCCCTCCTTTGGTTAACAAACTTCCACTTATTCTTAAGGTCCCATCATTGATGGCACTCCCTCTGGGAAGCCTCTTCCCACCACCAAATCTAGATTAGGTGTCCTTCCTCAGGGCTTTCTTACCTCCCTTAATGTGTCGATTGTACCTCTCATATTGTATTTTATGTGTTTAATTCACCATGATATACTGTGATATTTCTGAAGGAAGGACCATGTCTACCGTGTTCTCTATTATATTCTCAGCACCAGACACGCTATAACAATGAGTGAATGAATGAAAGCTTAATGAAACCAAAACGGAAAGCCCCAGGTAGTTACTTGCAGTAATCATTTTGACCACTAGATGGCACACCGCTATGACATCCCAATTGGGATGGACTGGGAGAGGGGGTGAAATTGATCAGCAGGTTGGAGTGGGAGTCGGCGGTCCTCTGATGTTCTCCAGACTGACAGCTGGAAGCCTTTGTGATCCTTAAATTTGTATGTAAGGAAATCTTTGTTCAGGTAATTGCCTTACTCCTGAACCCCATTTCCATCAAGGGTTATGCCTTCATGCTACACATGAAACGCTTTTCGATGTCTCTGAAGTTTCTTCTCTCGTTTACTAAAGAGGTGTTTCCTGTTATTGGTGTTGCTGTCGATTGCCTGAAATGGTTTTATGGATTGCTTTTTCTTATTACTCTTTAGGAATTAGATGGAGTCTGTCGCTTTTAGGCTCTGAGCCACCACTGAGTCCAATTTTCGGCTCCACAGTTAATCTGAAACTTCTGCTTTTTGGCTTAAGAACTAACACATGCTTAGACTTCTCTTCCTCTTCCCTTTTATCACCAACACGCGTTGGCTTATTTTTCAAGAAACATATCTTATAGAAAGCCTTTTTTTTTTTTTAACATTATCCCTGGGGAACTTCAGGATAGGTGACAAGTGACAACCACAAAGCAATACTGACCTGTAGCTGCTGGGCAGCAGGCTAGGCTTACTGACTGGTGTTATTCTTCCCAGCATACCAGCTTCCCAGTGCCATGATTTAAATCTCGACCCAGCAAAATGACTAATATATGCCATGAACATTCTGGTTTGCTCACAAATAATTAAAACCAAAGGTTTAAATTGAACAATGCCAAGAATCTAAGGTAGCAAGCTGATGGCTAGCTAATTTCCTAGAAGCCTCAATAGTCCCACACTATTATTATAATAATGGTATCATTTGGAGAATTATTTTTCTGTGGAATGTGATGAAAACCTCAATTTGGCAGAAATTCAGTAACTTGGAGCCTGTAAGAAATTAGGAATTAGGTGTTGGCCTAGGGTTAATTCTTGATTATGCTATAGATGCTCACGTGGAGACGTTAATCTTTCTGTGCCTTTGCTATCTTTCCAGTAGAGGCAGCAAGCCTGCCAGGGCTGGTCCTTGAAGGGGAATTTGAGCCTCCTCTTTGTACATATATTTGACTTGGAGCTGGTTCCAGGCCAGTATAGCCACCATAAGCAGTTACAAAGGTCTCTGGCAATCTTGCTTTGTCTGGCTCCCCAGCCAGTCTCTGCCCATTACACCCTTCATATCTGAACAGTTTGGGAATTATTTAGAAACAGCCTTATTAGTACTCCTACAATCCAGCCAATACGACAGCCATAAAGATTGCTTTGTTGTTCCTGGAGCTGCTGATTGAAGGGTGTGGAGGAAAAGAGAAGCTGGACTCGTCAAGGGCTTTGCCCCAAGGTTGCCCAACGTGGTGCATTGGTGGTGGGGGACAGGCTAGCACCCAGGGCTCTTGGTAGCCCAGATAGTACATTCACCCTTCTGTGGGCTGTTTCCAAGTGCTGCGTGTGTGTGTGTGTGTGTGTGTGTGTGTGTGTGTGTGTGTGTGTGTGTATGTGTGTGTGTGTGTGTGAGTGATGGAGTAGTTATGAGTCATTCAACCACAGTCCTTTTCTCAACAAGGATGTTGTGGACAGCCACCAAAATGGGTTCAGTACTAAGCTTCATGATATTAGATTTGGCAGTGATTTCTTGGATATGACACTAAAGGCTCTGACAACCAAAGAAAAAATATACAAATTGGACTACATGAAAATCTTTAAATTTTGTGCACCAAAAGACATTAACAGCAGATGAGAAGGCAACCCACAGATTAGGAAAAAATAATTGGAAGTCATATATTTGATAAGGGATTCATTAATTAACATATTAATCCCTTATCAAATATATGACTTCCAATTATTTTCTCTTAATAAATATAGGAGAAACTATATAGAGAGAGAACGCCTAAAACTCAACAAGAAAAAAACAAACAATCCAATTCAAAAATAAGCTGCAGTGGCTCACACCTGTAGTCCCAGAACGCTGGGAGGCTGAGGAGGACAGATCACTTGAGGCCAGGCATTTGAGACCAGCCTGGCCAACACGATGAAACCCTGTCTCTACTAAAAATACAAAAAATTAGGTGGGCATGGTGGTGCACGCCTGTAGTCCCAGCTGCTTGGCAGACTGAGGCAAGGGAAGCGCTTGAACCCGGGAGGTGGAGGGTGCAGCAAGCTAAGATCACACGTGTGCACTCTAGCCTGGATGACAGACTGAAATTTTGTCTCAAAAAAAAAATGTGCAAAGGGTCTAAATAGATATTTCTCCAAAAAAGATACACACATAGCCAATAAGCACATGAAAAGAAGCTCAACATCATTACTCATTAGGGAAATGCAAATCAAAACCACAAGGAGATATGCCTCACACCCATTAGGATGGCTACTATAAAAAAGAGAAACAAAACCCCCAGAAAATAGTGTTGTCAAGGACAACGTATTTTTTGTTGCTTTAGCGTCATAGCCAAGAAATCACTGCCAAATCTAATGTCATGAAGCTTAGTACTGAACCCATTTTGGTGGCCGTTCACAAGGATGTGGAGAAATTGGAACCCCTTGTAGACCGTTGATAGGAAAATACAATGGTGCAGCTACAGTGGAACAATATGGAAGTTCCTCAAAAAGCTAAAAATAAAATTACCATAGAATCCAGCAGTTCCACTTCTGGGTATATGCTCAAAAGAGTGGAAGGCAGTCTCAGAGAGACACTTGTACACCCAGGCTTCTCGTAGCAGTATTCACAATAGTGAAAATACGGAAACAACCCACGTGTCCACTGATGGATGAATGGAAAGCAAAATGTGGCATGTACATACAATGGAATATTTTTCAGCCTTAAAAAGGAAGGATGGGCTGGGCGCATAAGCTCACACCTATAACTCCAGCACTTTGGGAGGCCAAAGTGGGTGGATCACGAGGTCAGGAGATCAAGA
Organism: Cheracebus regulus; assembly: GCA_963574635.1. Lineage (NCBI taxonomy): Eukaryota > Metazoa > Chordata > Mammalia > Primates > Pitheciidae > Cheracebus > Cheracebus regulus. Next base: position 36,685 of record CAUYQU010017818.1, read on the forward strand.
CCATCCTGGCCAACATGGTGAAATCCCATCTCTAATAAAAATACAAAAATTAGCTGAGCACAGTGGCTCACACCTATAATCCCAGCACTTTGGGAGGCCACGGAGGGCAGATCAAAAGGTCAGGAGTTTGAGACCAGCCTGGCCAACATGCTTGAAATGCCATCTCTACTAAAAATACAAAAATTAGCTAGGCATGATGGTGTGTGCATGTAGTCCCAGCTACTTGGGAGACTGAGGCAGGAGATTCGCTTGAACCCGGGATGCAGAGTTATAGTGAGCCGAGGTCATGCCACTGCACTCCAGCCTGGGTGACGGGGCAAGACTGTGTTCTTCTCAGGAGGGAAAATAATAAAAAAAAATAAAAAAGATACCAGGCGTGGTGGCTCATGCCTGTAATCCCATTAATTTGGGAGGTCGACGGGGGCAGATCAGGAGGTCAGGAGGTTGAGACCATCCTGGCTAATATGGTGAAACCCCGTCTCTACTAAAAATACAAAAACATTAGCTGGGTATATTGCCACGCACCCATAGTCCCAGCTACTTAGGAGGCTGAGGCAGAAGAATCACTTGAACCCGGGAGATGGAGTTTGCAGTGAGCCGAAATCTTGCCACTGTACTCCTCCTGCCTGGGTGACAGACCAAGACTTCATCTTGGGGGAAAAAAAATAAAGGCATACACTATATGATACCACTTATGCGAGGTACTCAGAGTAGCCAAAATCCTTGAGCCAGAAAGTAGAATGGGCTAGGCATGGTGGCTCAGGTCTGTACCCCAGCATTTTGGGAGGCTGAGGAGAATGGATCACTTGAGCCCAGGAGTTGGAGACGGGCCAGGGCAACATAGTGAGATCCAGTCTCTACAAAAAAGTTTAAAAATTAGCCAAGTGTAGTGGCACATGCCTGTAGTCTCAGCTTCTCAGGGGTTGCTATGGGAGGTTTGCTTGAGCCTGAGAGGTTGAGGCTGCAGTGAGCAGTGACTACATCACTGCACTCCAGCCTAGGCAACAGAGCTAGACTCTGTCTCAAAAAACAACAACAACAAAACAGTAGAATGGCAGTTGCCAGGGTTAGGGGTAGGGAAGAATTTGGGGAGGATATTGATCAACGGGCATGAGCTTCAGTTTTATAAGCTGGAAAGAGTCAATGGAGATGGTGGTGATGGTCACACAACATTATGAATGTGTTTATCACCGGACAGTTAAAAATGGTTAAGATGGTAAATTTTATGTTACGTGTATTTTACAAAATAAAAAAAAAGTTCTACAAAACGGATTCAGTTCTAAGCCCACTGTTATTGGGTGGGTGGGTAGGTGGTGTTGAAAGGGTGGAACAAGAAGAAATGAGACCCGGTCCCTGGCCTTAGCCTCCAGTCTCCTAAGGAACACAGAATGATAATCAACCAAGAAGACACTGGTAGGAAGCAAGGCTCCTTGTAACTCCAGTGTTAGCTCAGGTCACACATCATCAGAGATGAAATACCACTGGCTGTGCCCTATCCCTCCTCATGTGAGCGGTCGAACTCCCTCCAAGGTTTCTGTATGTTCCCAGGGGCCTCTGTCTTCCCTGTGTCCCCAGACCTTGGGTTCCTGCCTTCCACGAGGCTGTTTCAATTCCAGGGTAACGAGAACTGTCTTTCCTTGTTTTTCTCCACAACTCTCCCTCCAGAGGTTTGTGTGCGGCCAACTCTGCCAGTGGTTCGGTGTGGTCAACAAGGCAAGCACTGATAACCTAAATCCTGGCCGGCCCTGGACCTGGAGGTCCTTACGCCACCAAGTCCTCTGGCCACCTCTCTTCACAGACCCCAGCTTTCCATTTGTTTTTGTTTGATTTTGTTTTTGTTTATAGAGACAAGATTTCACTCCGTCGCCCATAAAGAGGTGAAGTGGAGCCATCATACAATCATTGCTCACTGAAGCCTCGACCTCCTGGGCTCAACCAATCCTCCCGCCTCAACTTCCCAGAGTGCTGGAACGACAGGTGTGGGCCACCATACCTGGCCTCTACCTCTCCATTCGGATGCCTGGTCTCCTGGCCCTTAGAATCCACATTCCAGGTCCACCCCCAGGAATGCAGTGTCCCTCAAGGTATCATTTGGAGGAATGGATTTTCCATCCCCATTTCCAACTAACTCCTTCCACATTCCAAGATTCATTAATGTGATGTGCTAAGGAGAGGCCATCTGCCTTTTGAATTTCGTGCCACTATTATTCATTCTCAAAGAGCCAAATACTTTTTTGAAAAAGGCTTTCTTCTTAGGATCTCACCTTTTACTGGAAAGAAAAAACAAAAGGAGTCTGGGTGCAGTGGCTCACATCTGTAATCCCGGCACTTTGTGAGGCTGAGGCGGGCGGATCCCCTGAGGTTGAGAGTTCGAGACCAGCCTGACCAACATGTAGAAATCCCTGTCTCTACTAAAAATACAAAATTAGCCAGGTGTGGTGGCGCATGCCTGCAATCCCAGCTACTCAGGAGGCTGAGGCAGGAGAATCCCTTGAACCCGGGAGACAGAGGTTGCAGTGAGCTGAGATCATACCATTACACTCCAGCCTGGGCAACAAATAGTGAAACTTCGTCTCAAAAAAAAAAAAACGAAGAAGAAGAAGGAGAAAAAAAGAAAAAAACAAGAGCAGTTTTGTAATTTTAGTTCGTTTTCTCTCCTTCCCCTATCAGCCTCTCCAAGGAAGGAGATAGTATGGAGATTTGTTTTTCCATCTATTGGAATTATGCCTTCCCTGTTAAAAAGCAGAAGCCATTGCAGTGAGTTTGAGTTTGAAACGACATTATTTTCTGACTTTGTCCCATTTGTTATATGCACTGTCCCATTAATTCATTCCATAAATAAACAGATGCTGTGGGCTCAATGGAAGGTAGAGTCTGTGGGCTGGAGTGATCCTGGGTGGCTTCATGGGAGGGGTGGGAATTTATTTGGAAAATCCTGGTAGGGGAGGGGTAGAATTTAGTTCCGTCAAGAAAAAGGGCAGGGCAGGTTGAAGGTAGGAGTATAGGCTGGTAGGTGCATGGAATGAATCACCCTCTATTCAATCAACAAGCACTGATGCGGCCCCTGGCCATGTGGTAGGCACTGTGCTGAAGACTGGCAAACGGACACAGACAGTTCCAATAGAGGGGAGGCATGGGAGAAACACAGGTTGTGGGAAGAGAGGTGTTGCCTCAAGGAGACCGAGAGAGGCTGCCAGGAGAGAGTGACATTTCAGCCGAGACGGGAAGAATGTGTGGGCGACGGTGAGAAGCTGAGTTTCAAGCAGAGGGAACATTGTTTATGAAATTCCCAAGTCGAGGGAGCCTGATGAGGAAATGGGGGAAGTCAGCCCTTGTGAGATGCAAGAGCTGGAGGAGTGAAGTGGTGAGCAATGAGGCTGGGAGGGGCTGGTGTGTGCAGGGCAGGTGTGTGCAGGGCAGGTGTGTGCAGGGCGGATGTGTGAAGGGCGGGTATGTGAAGGGTGGGTGTGTGCAGGGCAGGTGTGTGCAGGGCGGGTGTGTGCAGGGCAGGTGGGACCTCAGAGGCCCCAGAAGGAGGAAGGATGTAATCCTGAGGGCAGGAGGAGAGGCTGAGGTGTTTTTAGCAGGGAAGCTACATGATCAGAACTGGGCTTTAGAAAGGCACCTGGGCTGGACCTGGAGAATGCTGAAAGGGGAGAAATGGGAAGCAGAGGGCCTACTTGGGAGGGGGTTGCAGCAGTGCAGCAGAGCCCTGACACCTGGCTGAGACAGAGGGTGTGGGTTAGAGGAGAGACCTGTGCTAGAACAAGAGTAGGCAGGGATGGAACCTGGGACCTCACAGCGGAAGGCAGAGAGGAGAGGACTTTCGAAGGGCAGCCTCCGAGGCAGGTCAGAGTGGTGACAGGGCTGAGGCTTGGGGGAACCAACTGGATGGAAACTGAGTCACCAAGGATGAATCCTCTCTTCCCCAAGAAGGGGTGCGGCACCATAGGTTTTCCCAAGGGCGAGACAAGTGCTATTGGTGGCCAGTGTCCAAGATGGGCATGACAGTGTTGACTCATCTGGCAAGAAAGTTCATCCCTTTCTCAATTCCCCTTCAGTTCTTCAAGGAGAAAGTTTTGAATGGGGGCTAGACTCTACCATCTCGCCGGCATTTACTAAGCTCCCTTTTCTATAAAGAGAGAGCAGGCCTCAGTCTCAGAGCCTTCAGCAGGCAACAGTATCTAGCTGGGGTTTGATAACATTTCATTGCATTCATTTTTATGGCTGCCTTCCAGTTATGGTCAGTGATATCAAGTTTCCCATTATGGCAGGGATATCGGGTTTCATTTTTCATAAAAGCATGTAAGCTAAGGGGGAAAAATAGGCCACCTTTAAAGATAGATTAAGTCAATAATGGTACACGTGGTGCAGAGCTGTGGCAAAAATCAGGCGGGGAGGACTCGGATGACAGAAGGTTGGGAAAAACTTAGATAGTGAAAAGAGCACTGGGTTTAGAGTCCTGAAACCATCTGTAAGCACTTATGTCCTCCCCTTCCTGGTTGTCCTGGGGACTGGTTGACATCATGGATGGGAAAGGGCTCCAGGAACCCTGAGGCCTCTTGGGACATTCCTTATTGTCAGGATAACAGCAGGAGGTAATCTCCACCATGATCCCCCAACTGGGTCTTGGGCGTGAAGGTGGGAGTTAGCAGTGTGGGGTAAGGTTAGTGTCCATTTCATTCTAGTAAGTTTTTTGGGTCATCAAAGAAATTAAGTCTGAAAAGCAAATATCCCCAAAGATAAAATATTCAAGGCTGGACACAGTGGCTCACAGCTATAATCCCAGCACTTTAGGAGGCTAAGGCAGGTGGATCACCTGAGATCAGGAGTTCGAAACCAGTCTAACCAACATGATGCAATCCTGTCTACTAAAAATACAAAAATTAGCTGGGTATGGTGGCAGGCGCCTGAAGTCCCAGCCTCTCAGGAGGCTGAGTCAGGAGAACTGTTTGAACCCAGGAGGCGGAGCTTGCAGTGAGCTGAGATTGCGCCACTACACTCCAGCCTGGGCAACAGAGTGAGACTCTATATAAAAAAAAAAAAAAAAAAAAAAAAGATTAACATAAGTTATCCAAACATTATTAGGTATACTTTGCTCTCCTGAAGTGGTGTCTAAAACTCAAGCCACAGGAAGATTTAGAACATGAGGCTGTCACTAGTGTCAGCTCAGTACTCAGTACAGTTCCTATGCACCAGGGGCAGGACAGTCTGGCATCGGTCACCAAGGGGAAGCAACCTCTCTGTGGCCTGGGGAGTTGTGTTATTGCAAGACTGAGAACTCAGCCCTCCCGGTCCTGGGGGCTTCCTCTTATAAACTTTCGATCTTGATGTTGGTGGGTGTGTTCCTGCCCACTCCACTCCCCAGGCCCCAGTGGCCGGGAGCTTGACCAGCATGGACACTGCCAGACTGTGAAACGGGATTTCCTTCAGGGTATTTCTGCAGTTGCCACAGTTGAATCCCTCTCTTTCCTTACTTCTTGTTGTCAGTTGTCAGCTAATCCTGGAAGGTAAGCCGAATGAGGACAGAGCCTCGTTCTCACCAGAGTGCCCAACACCTTTCACAATTCATAAGGATGGTTGAGGAAACAAATGAATGGGAAGGAAAATGTAATCTTAATGTTCTGCTTCCTCACAAGGCTCCAGACAGACTCCTTAGAGTATAACTGAGAAATACAGAATTGGGAGTGAATTGGAAATTGGCTTTGTTTTGCCCCCTGTGACCTCATAATCTAAAAAAGGTATTAAGGAATGAATCCTTTTAAAATGAAAGTTTGAGGAATTTAAAATTGCTCTGAGTTAAAAAATCTAAAGCAATATTTAAGGAGCATTGGTATGCTTTCATTAGTTACCTAAGTCACAAAAATGTTCCCTTTGGGGCTGGATCTGGGGAACAGAGGGCTCCACGCGGTTCCATGGGACAGCGAGGCTGGAGGAGAGTGGTTTGCCCCAGTTCACTCTGGAGAGGTCACTTGGCTAAATGAGTAGGGCTGACCGGTGCCTAATGTCAGCCCAACTCACCACCACTTTGCTTTCAACGGGGACTCAAATCCTGATTCTCCCCTTGGTAGCCATGGGATGTTAGGCAAGTCACTTCACTTCCTCCAGTGGGGATAATAATGGTACCTATGTTATTGGGAGCTGGGAAACTATTTTAAGAATTAAATAAATGCATGCGTGTAAAGTCCTTAAAACAGTATCCTGTCCATAGTAAGTGCTCAAAAAAGATCAGCTTTAATCATTATTTCTCCCATTTTTCCTTTCTGTAATATAATGAGACCAAATCCAAAAATAAAAAAGAATTGCAAATTATTTTAAGGGAAAAATATGATTTATGGTCTCTAACAAATAAACTGTACATTTAGAGAGATGACATAAATTCCAAGAGACAAACGTTATCAGTGATTTGGGGGTTTTCCTTCCCACAGTTTCAGCAACTTTTCTAAAGATGTGTGATCTCTGTTTATAAACCTCAAGCACTCAAAATGTTAGAGGCTTGACCAGGCATGTGGCTCATGCCTGTAATCCCAGCACTTTGGGAGGCTGCGGTGGGTGGATCACAATGTCAGGAGTTTGAGACCAGCCTGGCCAATATGGTGAAACCCCGTCTCTACCAATAATACAAAAATTAGCCGGGTATGGTGGGGCATGCCTATAGTCCCAGCTACTTGGGAGACTGAGGCAGAAGAATGGCTTGAGCCTGGGAGGCAGAGGTTGCAGTGAGTCGAGATTGCACAACTGCACTATAGCCTGGGTGACAGAAGGAGACTCCCTCTCAAAAAAAAAGAAAAAAGAGGCTTTACTGAAGTCAAATGTGGGTGACCTCTGTTTTTCATCAACAGGCAAACTCAAGAGATTCCCTAAAATTTAATAGCTATAGCTCCATTTGTTTTTTTAAATCAACAGATTAAAAGTAAACCACAGATTTATAATTATTGCCTGAAGTATTATACTTTGAAAGTAATATGCTGATTGTGATAATTTGCAGAGAAAATCAACTTATACATAATGGATTTTTATGTCCTAAATTACTGAAATTATTTTTGACCTAAAAAGGGATTGCACATATTTTAATTTTCCCTTAAATTTTCATTCACCCCACCCCATCTCTTCCAAATGCAACAGAATCTTTTCCCCAAGGTGTCAATATTAGAGGGAATCTTAATTTCTACTCTGGAACCCTTCCCTCTTCCTTGGAATTTGCTTCCCATGACTGTACACACACAGGTCTCTCTCTTCTCTCTTAAATTCAGCTCCCAGCTGGAGAAACCAAAGTCCCAGGATGCAAGGACAGGGATGGTCCCCTCTGGGGCTCTTCAGAGAATGAGCTATACCCATCTCCTGTCAAAGGCATTTCCCAATTATTCTCCAGAAAGAACAAAACGATCCCCCTTCTGGGAAGGAGGAGAAAGGGTGTGGGGTATGCATCCACCTGTGAAAACATAGCTCAATTCTAGAATCATAACTTCCTTTGTATGTTCTGCAGTGTGAATTCCCATTTTACTGATGAGGAAAGGGTAAGTGGATGTAGCATGGCATCGTATAGGCCATTTCTTCAACAGGATTTTGTTTGGTTCTGTTTTGAGCACCTGCTGTGGGCCAGGTCCTGCATTAGCTACTGTCATCACAATGATGAGCAAGACAGTTCTACAACCCCCTGGAGCCTGAATATCTTCATCTGTATAGTGGGGACAAAAACCCCGTAATAACAACTTGGCCCTTCTCAAGGGGTTGCTTGGAGATCAGCTGAGCTAATGGAGGAGAAAGTACTTTGTAAAATATTAAAGCACTATACCAATATGAAGAATGATCAGCTATAGGGTGAAAGTAGATGTTAAAAAAGAAGGCTTGATTTTCTGCACTGTTTATTAAATGATAATAAAACAACCATATCACTTATTGTGCACCTACTGTTTGCCAGCCACTTTACACACATTCTCGCAAGACCTCACAGCAACCCCCAGGAGAGCTGTATGGTCTCTGCAGGGGCCAGAGCATCTTGCCCTAGATCACACAGCTGGAGTGTCTTGGAGCCAGGATTTCAGCCAGCTCGACCTGCCCTTTTTCCCTTTTGGCAGACTCTCATGCAGGCTGTGGGGCAGGGCCTAGGTATCCTGGAGAGAAGGATCAAGGAAAGGCTGAAGGTAGAGCAAGAGGAAGGAAGAATAAATGCATCTCCCTCAGGATCACAGAGGCAAAGATGAGGCCCTGGGGGTGCCAGGGAACTTCTCAGAAAACAGGCAAATCAGGGACAATGACTTAAGGATTAGGTAAGAGTTTCTAAAACTTTGAAACTTTCTCTTATTGTTTCTTCCATTGTTCAGGCCTTCTTCCTATAGGGAGAAGCAGTGAAACACAGCCTCTGTCTACCCATATGTATTAAGTGCCTGTGACAGTGCCAGACAGGCACTAGGAGATGGGTGGCGGAGGCGGGGAACATCTTTTCAGAGGCAGGAGGAAGAGGGGTGTTGAGGAGTCCTGTGATGCACCCCCTGTGGCTGGGAATGAGAACTCCAAAGGACCGAGAGCGTCGGGGTGGCTCGAAAGAGGAACAGAAAGCCCGTGAGTCTCTACAGCCTCCAGGGAAGAAGAAAAGGGGAACAGGGGGGATGAGCCCAACCTGGTCCTGAGCTGGGTGGGCCAAGAAGGGAGAGGACTTGGCCGTGACCCTGCCACAGGCTGTCCCAGGGCTGAAATTGGGCTTGGACTGGGCTGTGTCCTCCTTGGCCCTCCAGGCCCTGAAGTTTCTCTTCCTCCTCCTGCCTCCTCTCCTGCTCCGCAAGCAACCACTCTTGCATTCTCGGGGAATCAAAGGCTAAAAATAAACAGTTGCAACCAGACTCTGGGCCCAGGGGAGAACGGGTTCCACAGGAGTCTTGTGGACAGTGGGTGGGGGCTAGGGCGAGGGGATGGAAGATGAAGGGGACAGCTAAAGGTCTTAGGACGCCCAAGTGGTGATACAAATAGCACCCCCCTCCCACCCTTCACCCTGCTCTGGAAGAGTCAAGCCTTCTAGCCTTCAGCTCCATGACCTTCTACAGCTGGGGCGATTTGGATCCTGGGCAATGTCACTATGCCTGCCGGAGAGATAGAACATGTGGCAAAAAATAGCTTCCCCTCCTTGCAGTATTCCTACCCATAACTGGACTCAGCGAGCCTTTATCAGTCCAAAGGCAATCTCCCAGTGGAGCAAAGGTGCTTTTCTGGGAAGGCAGAACCCGTGACTCCTCAGCGCCAGAGAAGATTTAGTGGGGTTCTCCTTACCAACAGCATCGCTGGAATCCTTTGGAACAGAGTCCAACTTTTGGGGTGGAAGGCGGGGTGGGGAGTGGGGAGTGGGGGCCGATGTCAACTGGCAGCACTCATCTGTCATCTAAGGAAACTTCTTGGGTCTTAGCTGTCCTCCAGTCTTCTGTCTGTCACTGACAAACGCAAGTCCACTTCTAAAACTTACTTGATGGATTCATGGAATATTTCAACTGAGTCATTGCCCAGACGTTTATCTCTAGGAATCCAGGGGCTGGGAGACCCTCCCTGGCTCTGTGTTAACTACATATTTAGCCATAAAGAGACTGCACCTCCAGAGTCAGGGTCACTGGTGCCTCTGAAAATATTAATAAGAACAATAATAATAACAACACTAGCCACTGCTGATGTACCAGGCATTGTGACCATGACTTTGTGTGGATTATCTTTCTTAATCTTCACAACAACCCATGTCATAGTTTCATAACCATTTTGCAGGTGGGAAAAATGAGACCCAGGGAGATTAAGTTGCTGCCATTTTCACATACATAGTCAGTGATGGAGCCCAGGTGAGATGGTTTACGTCAGTCTGACTCCAGATCCCGTACTCTGAGCCTCTACAGTAAACATTCTGTTTTAGATGAAGGACCCCCCAAGAGAACAGGAAAGAAAGGCTGTGAGGCCAGTGGCAAGAGTCCCCAGAACATTTCCCTGGAGAGCTTTCCCCTGTCCACTGCTGTGTCCCCACAACTGCATTCTGCAATCCCACTAGCAACGGGTCAGTCAGAGGTTGAGCCACCCTAACTTCTCGGGCCTTTGCATATGCAGTTCCGTCTGACTCAAATACCCTTCCCTCTGCTCTAAACTCGGCCGACTCCTGCCCAGCTTAACAGCTCTTTCCTCAGAGAAGCCTGACCTGGCCAGATCCAGTCTCACCACGCCATGCAATTCTGTCTTACAGGCTCTAGCATAGTCATCATGGAAATGTGTGTTAGAATCACTTTGTGGTATCTGTCTCTGAATGGAATGTAAGCAGGAACCGTGTGTATCTTGTTCACCAAGGTATTCCTGCAACTTAGCCCAGGGCCTGGTATGTCATAAGTGTTCAGTAAGTGCTTTTGAATGAAGGAAGGAACAAATGAAGGAATGATTTGTCAAACATTGATGGAAATGATTGAACCAGTGACCTCAAATGCATTTGGCTGATGGGATGTAGTAGCCATTGTGCAGAGCAAGAGGGAGGCTATGGGGAAGATGCTACCATGACAGACAGTGCCTCCCTGGGAGCGGTGGCAGAGAGATAGAGGAAGGAACTGGGTGACTTGTGATGAACTAGATTACCCTGAGACTCCATCCAACCTTGAAACTCTGTGACTTGACGTGAGGATTGGCTAGCGTCCTAGATGTCAACCCTTTAAGGTCGTGGTCCCTGAGGCCCTTCTGGTTTACCTGAAGAATCCTTCGGAGTACATCCCACCATATGAGTTCTAAACCTTGTGAGGAAAGAGCTGCATAAAATTGATTTGAAATGGTCATGGTGGAAGCGCCTCCAAAGTGCGGCTCATTCTGGAATGTGGGATTCCTGAGGACATTTGCTTTCTACATCACATATTTCTGTAATGATTGCTCCCTCCCTTCATTTCTTCCCAACAAAAATATATTACCTTTGTATTAAGAGTAACAAAGCCAAGTTTTTTGTTGTTGTTGTTGTTGTTGTTGAGACAGAGTCTTGCTCTGTTGCCAGGCTGGAGTGCAGTGGTATGATCTCGGCTCACTGCAACCTCCACCTCCCGAGTTCAAGCAATTCTCCTGCCTCAGCCTCCAGAGTAGCTGGGACTACAGGAGCCCGCCACCACGCCCAGCTAATTTTTGTGTTTTTACTAGAGACAGGGTTTCACAACGTTGGCCAGGATGGTCTTGATCTCTTGACCTCATGATCTGCCCGCCTCGGCCTCCCAAAGTACTGGGATTACAGACATGAGCCACCGCACCCGGCCACAAAGCCAAGTTATTTAAGGATGTCTCCAAATATTTAGAGGGTAGAAGTGCCTCCTCTTTAAGGAGTTTCTGGTTGCAGAGAATGAGGAAAATGGAGCAAAGGGAGGCTGGTAGTGAGTGGCTGAGTCAGAATGACAATACCACTGACGACTTGTTTTTTTAGCTTTGTCAATTAACATGCAGTAAAATTGACTTGTGTGTGTGTGCAGTGCTACAACTTCTTTTTTATCTTAACTTTTTTTTTTTTTTTTTGAGAAGAGTCTTGCTCTGTCACCCAGGCTGGACTGCAGTGGTGCAATTTTAGCTCAGTGTAACCTTCACCTCCTGGGCTCAAGCAATCTTCCCACCTCAGCCTCCTGAGTAGCTGAGATTACAGGTGATTGCCATCATGCCCAGCTAATTTTTGTACTTTTTGTAGAGGCAGTGCCTCACTATGTTGCCCAGGCTGGTCTCAAACTCCTGGGCTCAAGTGATCCACCGCCTTGGCCTTACAAAGTGCTGGGATTAGAGGTGTGAGCTGCTATACCCAGCCAGTTCTACAAATTATAACATATACACAGATTTCTGTAACTACCATTGCGATCAGGATATAAATCAGTCTCATCAGTCCAAAAAACGACCTCGAGTTGCCCTTGGTAGTCATAGCCTTCTCCCAGCCCTGACTCCTGGCAACCACTGGTCTACTCTCCATCACCCTAGCTTTGTCTTTTAAGAATGCTGTGTAAATGGAATCATATCACACATAACCTTTCGAGACTGGCTTATTTCACCCAGTTGTTGCATGTATCAGTGGTGCGTACCATTTTACTGCTGAGTAGGTTTCTAGTGGTGGCCTACGACACAAACCACAGTTTATCTGTTTACCCATTGAGCAGCATGTGAGTTGCTCCTCATCTTTGGTGATTGTGAATAGAGCTGCTATAAACACTTGTGTACAGGTTTTTGTGTGCATGTAAGTTTTCAGTCCTCTAGGGAAATTACCTAGGAATGGGATAGTTGAGTCACATGTTAAATAAAGGTTTCACTTGATAAGAAACTGCCAAACTGTTTTCCAGGGAGGCTGCAGCATTCTGCAATCTAGTGGGAGTGTTGTGTGAGTGTTGCAGTCAATCTTCATCCTGCCAGAATTTGCCGTCAGAGTTTTTGGTTTTCTTCATTTCTTTTTTTAAGCCATTCTGATAGGTATGCAGTGGGATCTCATCAGAGTTTTATTTTACATTTCCCTAATGGCTAATCCTGTGAAATATCTTATCATGTACTTATTTGCTTCCTCTCTCGTGAGCTCTCTGATCAAGTCTTTGGACCATTTCTCAGTTGGGTTGTTTCTTTTCTTACGTTGAGTTTTGAGGGTTCTTTTTATATTCTGGACACCAGTCTTTTGTGAGATATGTGATTTGCAAAATTTTCCCCCAGCCTATAACTTGTCTGTTCATACTCTCAGTTGTCTTTGTCATAGAGCAAACATTTCTAGTTTTGATGAACACCATCTTAATCAATTTTTCCATCTCATAGATCACACTTTTGGTGTTAGGTCTGAGAACTCTTTGCCTCATATTATCATTTGTGATCACTTTCTTTGTGCCAGCCCACATTGCATAGTCACTTAATCTTCACACAATCCCAGATAGTTAGTACTATTCTTATATAACCTCATAATACAGATGAGGAAAGTGAGGCACAGAGAACTTAATCATTTTCCTAGAACTCACACAATATTCACTGGCAGAGCTGGGATTCAATGGACTGCTTCAAGACATCAGAGCCCACCCTTGTCACCACTAGTATCAGGTTGACACCTTGCCCACAGAAACCCTTACTGGAGCTGGGTGAGGTGGCTCATGCCTGTAATCCCAGCACTTTGGGAGGCCAAGGCAGGCGGCTCACCTGAGGTCAGGAATTCGAGACTAGCCTGGCCAACATGGTGAAACCTGGTCTCTATCAAAATACAAAAATTAGTTGGGTGTGGTGGTGGGCACCTCTAATCCCAGCTACTAGGGAGGCTGAGGCAGGAGAATCGCTTGAACCCGGGAGGCGGAGGTTGCAGTGATCCGAGATGGCGCTACTGTACGCCAAGAGTGAAACTCTGTCTCAAAAAGATAAAAAGAAAAAGAAAAGTAAAAGAAACCCTTACTGGAAAGCCAGCAGGGCAAGGAACATTTGCTTCTTGTCATTTGGATCTTAGCTTAAATGTCACCTCCTCAGGAAGCTTGTCCCTGGCTACCCCATCTAAAATAGACCCTCTCTTCCCCTCCCCTCCCTTTTCACCCCTCCCCTCTTCCCCCCTTTCTTTCTCTTTTTAACTGAGAATGAGTCACTCCATGGCACTTTTCATTATCTGTAATTTGTTAGTTTTCTTCTAAAATTTGTTTTCTTCTACATAATTTCTTCCTTCCCCACTTAAGGTCAGCTGAGTGAGAGCAAGGACCTTATCTTTCACCTCGTTTCTGCACCTGGCACAGAGTGAGTGCTCAGCAAATATTTGCTAGCACTGTTAGTGGATGGATAAACGGATAGATGAATGGATGGAGAAGTTGCCTCATTGGGGAAATTTGGCTCCTTGAGCAGGAAGAAGCTGCTACTTTGGAACTAATTAGATCCTAGCTGGAAAGAATGGAATGGCATCTTCCATATGAACGTATTTGTTTGTGTATATAAACATTACGTACAATGTTTCTGTTTAAAAAATAGAATATTGTAATAAATGTTTATTCTAATATATGCATAGACTATCTCTGGAAGGATACAAAAGAAGCTGGTGTACTGATTGCTTTCTTGGGGTAGAGCTGGACTAGGATATTGGCTACAATATTAGGGTGAGAATAAGACTCACTTTTCACTACGTAACCTTTTATTCATCTTGTTAACTTGGGCATGTATTTTATATTCAGAGCTTATATTTCTTTTAAAAATAATAATGATATAAGATTTCTTTCCCTGGGAGGCTGGCAGCAGAACAAGACAAGAAGTTAATCAGAGGAAGTTGTTCAAAAGACAATTAACACCTCTCCAGCCAGCAGCTTCTTTGTATGAACTGAGGCAAGGTCAAGCTTAATGCAGAAAAGGTTTTGCAAGGCTAAATGGACAGGCAACATTTATTAAGTCATTACTAATGAGCAATGCTTATTAATATTTGGAATATAATACATGCTCATTGTAACAATTCAAACTTAAAGATGTATCTGAAGCAAAACTAACACCCTCCAATCAAACTCCTTTGACACACTGTAATTAGAAATGTGATTTTCCTACTTTTTGGATATTCAGGGTCATTTGGGTATGTTTATTGTTTGTTTCCTATAAAAATGGTATACCATAGACATTATTCTTTTTTGTTTGTTTTTGTTTTTTGAGACAAGACCTCTCTCTGTCGCCCTGGCTGGAGTATAATGGCACAATCACAATTCACTGCAGCCTCTATCTCCTGGGCTCAATTGATCCTTCCCCTCAGCCTCTCAAGTGGCTGAGACTGCAAAAGGATGCCACTACGATGTCCAGCTAATTTTTTCTAATTTAAACGATTTTTTGTTTGTTTGTTTGTTTTGGTAGAGGCAAGGTCTCCCTTTCTTGCCCAGGCTTCTGTCAGACTCCTGGGCTCAAGGGATCTCCCCTGCTTGGCCTCCCAAAATTCTGGAATTACAGGTGTAAGCCACTGCACCTGGCCAACACTATTCTTTAACATCATTTTTTTTTCACTCCATACATTTTGGAGATAATTTTAAGTTGATACACATGGAGCTACTTCATTTGTTTTAAGAGCTACATAACATGCAGTCATATTAATGGGAGCAGGATGTTTCTAGGTTCTTGTTGTTACAAAGATGTTACAATGACTATTCTTGTATCTAGCTATCCAGGGAGCTTATGTTATTACTTTTATTTCTGAAAGTTGTCACGTGTTTTTTGTCATAATATTCTGGAAAAATTTTCCTACAAGGCTGTCATTTTTTTACAACCAACAATGGGTATGATAGAGTTGGTTTTCTTACGCTGCCATCAGCTATAAACATTACCAATCTTTTTGTTTCCGCCAACATTAGGAGACGTATGGGAACTCACTATTTAATTTTTATTTCCCTACTCATACATATGCTTATTGGCCATTTTCATTTCCTCTTCGGAATATTGTTCACATTCCCTGCCAATTTTTCCATCAGGTTATTCATTATTTTTCTCCCAGTTAACTTGCGGAGTGTGTTCATGACAGGGATAGTTAGCCTTTGTCATATGAAGTTTAAATGCTTTCTCTTGGACTCTTATTTAACTTTTGACCTTGTTTGTGGTGTCTTCAGAAGTTTAAAATTTTTACACAATCAGATCTCTCTATTTTTTCCTTTATGGCTATTAATAACCACGGATGTTTGTGTAACCCAGTGGTTTTCATACTGTGTTTCCTAACCTTAGGTTTCATGGGGATGAATGGATGGCAAGGGGTGGGATGAATGGGGTTGCTGGCTGGCAGAACTCACCATTGCCCTGTCCTCTGCTTTTTTTTATTATTGATCCTTTACCTGCTACCGATAATACTATAGTGGAGGAGAGCCTGGGCTCTGGAGCCAGAATTGTTGGGAAAGGCAGCTAACCTTTCTGCGCTTAGTTTCCTAGTTTCTCTGTCTATAAGATGGGGGTTTAGAATAATGTCTGCCCCTGGAATTGTGGTGAGGCTCCAATGAGTTGATCCGTGGAAAGCCACCACTTAATTAGCACTTCCCATGTGCCCAACACTGTGCTAGGCTATGTACACATATATTCTCAGTCAGTCCTCACAGCCACCTATCTGCCTGAGAGGCCAGCAATATTATTCTTGTTTTACAGAGGAGGAAACTTAGGCCCAGAAAGCTCAGGTAACTTGCCTAAGGGGACAAAGGGAGTGAGTGATGAAACCAAGATTTGCACCCTGGTTTCTGCATGCCTTTAAGACCTTGATTGTTATCTTATCCTCTCTCCTTACCACATTCATATTTATTGAGCACCTACGATGTTCCATTCCAGTGCTAGGTGCTGAGAAGACGGCAGAGAATCTGAGAGTCTCCATCTCTTGATGCTTACAGTCTAGCAGGTGAGGCAGCAATCGACAATCAGACAATTGCAAATTGTGGGTGTTGTTGTGCACTGTGTAATGAGAGATAATCATACCAATTGTGATTTCAAGCTGGGGACCTGGAGATCAAGCTGAACATTTATGATTTGTGCACGAGTCTCTCTGTATGTTCCATTCTGGCCAGTATGTGAGTGTTGAACTAGAAAGGGGGCAGGTGCAGTCTTGGGGAGACAAGGTAGGGGCTGTTGAAGAATCCAGGTGAATGATGGCTGGTTAGATGGAAGGTGGGAGCCATGGAGACTTGAGGACGGAGCAGGGACACATGTTGGAGAACAGCTGGTGAGGGCGTCAGCACTGCCTCTCCGCTTCTGGCATGAGCACCTGGGAGGTGTCAGAACTAAGATGGAGAAGGTGGGGAAGAAGCAGCTTTGAAGAGGCCGGCAGAATCCAAGGCCTTCATTTTGGACATGCAAAATTTGAGATGTTTCCAAAAGGCAACATCCTGGGAGCAGATAGGTGTCTGGTGAGACTTCGTTATAAAAACAAAGACAAAAAAAGGCCCGATGCAGTAGCTCATGACTGTAATCCCAGCACTTTGGGAGGCCGAGGCAGGCGGATCACCAAGGTCAGGAGATCGAGACCAGCCTGGCCAATATGGTGAAACCCCGTCTCTACTAAAAACACAAAAATTAGCTGGGCATGGTGGCACAAGCCTATAGCCCCAGCTACTTGGGAGGCTAAGGCAGGAGAATCGCTTGAATCTGGGAGGCAGAGGTTGCAGTGAGCCAAGATCAGGCCACTTCACTCCAGCTTGGTGACAGAGCGAGACTCCGTCTCAAAAAAATAATAATAAATTAATTAAATTAAATAAAGATTCTGCTGCTTAAGAGAAAAATAAAGTTTAAAAAAAAAGTTGCCACCATTCTGGCAGTTTTCTCTTTTACAATGCACTTTCATTTCCATTATCTCATTCTGTTTAATCTTATGACAAAGATTCTTGTCTTCAAGGTGTGGGTGGGCTGAGGGGAATGTGGTGTCTTTATGTAGAAATTAGAGAGATATTCATGTGTGTGCTGTTACGGGAACATGCTATATTTATCCATTAAAAGAGAGCAGGCCCTGGTGTGGGCGCCTGAGCTAACCCGGGGAGGGCATCAACCGTGATGAGAACGAAGATCTGGGGGTTTGGCTCTCACTGCAGTGGGGCTGAGCCAAGACCCAAATGTAATGGTCAGAGACACTTTCATCCAGCCTTGGGACCCTGGGGATCAGGCACAATTGCTGAAGATGTGGGCTCCATTGCCTTCTAATTCAGACTGTGAGCTCCGTGGGGACTGTATCTGCCTTCTCCCCAATAGTCGGCCTGTGTCCTGCTCCCTAGTACTTGGTACCAAACATGTCCTCACAGCCATGTGCTTTTCTTGTTATCAGTTCAGAAACTGATAACCTTGAAGCTGGGCATCCATTTGTCCACACCCCCAGGCCCAGTGAGACTCAGTGTTCCCTGTGCACTCAGGAACTTGTCTGTGGATTTGCAAAATCCCCTGAAAATGCTCATGACTGTAACTGACTCCACACCTACTTTTTCAATAGAATACTTGGACACATTTATAGGCAGATTGAAACCAAAACCTGGGGCTGGGCACTGTGGCCCACCCCTGTAATCCCAGCACTTTGGGAGGCCAAGATGGGAGGATCATCTGAGGTCAAGAGTTCAAGACCAGCTTGCCCAATATGGTGAAACCCCTGTCTCTACTAAATACAAAAATTAGCCGGGCATGGCGGCAAGTGCCTGTAATCCTCATGCCTCAGGCATGAGAATTGCTTGAATCTGGGAGGTGGAGGTTACAGTGAGCCAAGATCACACCACTGCACTCCAGCCTGCATGACAGAGTGAGACTCCATCTCAAAAAAAAAGAAAGAAAGAAAGAAAGAATCAGCTGGGTGCGGTGGATCACGCCTGTAATCCCAGCACTTTGGGAGGCCAAGAAGGGTGGATCATGAGATCAGGAGATAAAGACCATTCTGGCTAACATGGTGAAACTCCATCTCTACTAAAAATACAAATATATATATATATATATATATATATATATATATATATATATATGTACATGGGCAAGGCCAAGTTTAGAAAAAAAAGAAAAGAAAAGAAAAAATACAAAAAAAAATTAACCAGGCATGGTGGCATGTGCCTGTGGTCCCAGAGGCTAGGGCAGAGAATTGCTTGAACTTGGGAGGCAGAGGTTGCAGTGAGCCGAGATCGTGCCACTGCACTCCAACCTGGCAACAGAGTGAGACTCCATCTAAAAAAAAAAGAAAGAAAGAAAAAGAAAAAAAGGAACAAAACCTGGACACCCCTCCCTGCACCAAAGGACCAATGAGGGTCAAACTCACTAAGATCAATTCAGTCTGATATAACTTAATCCCATGAAGGTGTCCAGTGACTGTGTAGACAGCGACACTGAAAAAAGGATAGCCACAGGGCATCGTTAAAAACCATGTCACAAATCTTAAAAATATGAACATCCTTTGCTGCAACAATTTCACCTCTAGGAATTCACTCTGATAAAGTAGTGCATGGGAGCAAAGACGAATTTATGAGGCTGTTTCCCACAGCACTGCTCATCACAGTCACAGCGAAACAATGGAAATAACCAAGATATGCAACAAGAGATTGATTAAAAGTGGAGACAGACAATACCCTGCCTCCATTAAATGTGATGCTGTGCAGGTACATTACCCACTTGGAGTCACTGCCATGACACGGCGTGTGTGGGTTAGGTTGGATCCACTCAGTAGCAAGTGACAGAAATCCATCTCAAAATGGGAAAAGCAGAAGGGAGGATTTGTTGGCTCATGGATTCTAGAGGAGAGTTGGACAACACAGTTTGGAAGGATCACAGTGTGGCCAGGCCCAAAAAATACGTGGGGTCTGGGGCTCAGACAGCTCCAGGACCCTCTCTCCATCTGCTGTGTTTGCCTCTCCCTGTGTGTCAGCCTCACTTTCTCATTGGAGACTGGATAGTGGGGAATAAGGTTTGAGACATAGGAAAGCATCTACCTGAAGTTGTCTCTAGCCCTCAATCCAGAACTCCCAAGCCAGAAATGGATTGGCTACCTTAGTTCCAGTACCCAAATAGGAACCAGTCAACTGTGGACAGGGCAGCCAGGCACTGTGATTGGCCCAGCTTGAGTCAAGACCTGTCCCTGGACCAATCAACTAAGACCAGGGGGTGGGCTCTCTTTGACCTAACATTGGAGTTCTTGAATTAAACAGAGAAGGAGGGAAGAACAGTTCTGGGAAAGGGTACAAGGCTGATAATCTTGGTTATCCTCCACCTATTGTTAATGAGATGGTTAACAAAATGATATCCCAGTTTCGTTACTGAGAAATTGTTCATTCATTTTACTTACCAGTATGCATCCTTCAAGCCTCAGCTCAGGAGGCTTCTGCATTCCCTGAACAGGCTGAGCCCAGCCCTGCTTATCCAAGGTGAGGTCTTATTTCTGTAAAGAAATGGCAGAAGGGCAGTGCATAGGGGAAATAAAGTCTGAAAAGATATTCTAAAATGTTCAGAGTTGTTTTCTTGCTATGCTGTGTTTTCTACAATGAACACCAATTAATTGTGAGAGCAAAACAATTTTTTGTTTTTGGAGACGGAGTTTCACTCTTGTTGCCCAGGTTGGAGTGCAATGGTGTGATCTCACTTCACTGTAACCTCTGCCTCCCAGGTTCAAGTGATTCTCCTTCCTCAGCCTCCCGAGTAGCTGGGATTACAAGTGCCCACCACCAGGCCTGGCTAATTTTTATATTTTTAGTAGACATGGGATTTTGCCATGTTGGCCAGGCTGGTCCTGAGCTCAGGTATCCAGCTGCCTCGGCCTCCCAACATGCTGGGATTACAAGCATGGGCCACCACGCCTGGCCAAAAAAATTTTAAAGAGAGAAGAGGTATAATGACTACACAAGTATGTGAAACAACCACTCAAGCGGCTCTCTTCACATCTCTCTCCTTCAGCCAGCCCACGCTGGATTTGAAATGCAAGTGATTTTGTGAACTGCAGACCTCATTAGTGTCTCCAGGCATCCAGGCATCCATCCATCCAACAAATGGATGTTGACAGGGCCCCAGTAAGTGCCAGGCAGCAATACGTGCTGGAGATACAATGACCACTAAGGGATAGACCCTGCCCCCAAGGAGCTCACAGTCTGGTGGAATATAGATTGTGATGAGTACATAACCAGTTATGTTACAAGAAGCTCAAAACAGAAGTGTGAGCAATGTGCTAGAGAAATAGAGACCAGAGGACAACCGGGTCTGTTTAGAGCACTCTGGAAAGGTGGTCTTGAGGCATTGGGCTTTGAGCTGGGCCACAAACATATAGCACGCTGTGAAGGGTTTATCAGATGGGGAAGACAGCACATGCAAAGGGGCAGAGAGCTCATCAGCAGGACCTGGAGTCGGTGATCAGGAGTGGCAGGAGTTATGAGGAAGCAGGCAATGAATTTCATCCTCTGAGCAGGTAGTGAACATCTAGCATATGTCAGGCTTTTAGCTAAGGGCTTGCTGATGACATAGGAAGGACATTTGAGATTAGAGTCCAGAGGGCCTTGAATGCTCTTCTATTTCCTTTCCAATAAAACAAAATTGAGATTAAAATGTGGGCTTAGCACTTCCTTCATAGGAGAGACACACGTCTTCTTCCTGCATGGGCCATCTCAAGTATCTTTAGCTCCTGCATCTCCACATTAAAGGAGGAAGCAGGACTGGGTGTGTGTGTGTGCCAGACGTAGGTGTCCAAACTCCCTGCTTCCTAGTTTCATAATTCCACTCATGTTTCAGCAATATTGGAGAATGAGACACTTGGGGAACTCTTTTTTTTTTTTTTTTTTTTGAGATGGAGTCTTGTTCTGTCGCCCAGGCTGGAGTGCAGTGGTGTAATATTGGCTCACTGCAACCTCTGCCTCCTGGGTTCAAGTGATTCTCCTGCTTCAGCCTCCTAAGCACCTGGGATTACAGGCGCATGCCACCACACCCAGCTAAATTTTGTATTTTTAGTAGAGACAGGGTTTTACCATGTTGATCAGGCTGGTCTTGAACTCCTGACCTCATGATCCACCTGCCTCAGCCTCCCAAAGTGCTGGGATTACAGGCGTGAGCCACGGTGCCCAGCAGGGAATTCTTTTAGAAGTTGCAGAGGCAGGGCTGCGCTCAGAAAGTCCTAGCTGGGCTTTGCTGGGGAGGCCCCAAGCCGTGATCATGGAAACTACCTTCCGAGCTCTGCTTCTCTGGAGGGACTCATGGGAAGGGGAATCACTGGTCTCTGAAGTGTCTTTCATGCGCTAAGCCGAATGACCTTGGCCTGAATCGCTCAGGGTTATGTAAGATTAGGTAGCCACTTAGTCAAAAATAGCTTTCATGCTGACTCCAGCCCACAGAATAGCATCCAAGTCAAGGGGGCACAGATGCGCCAGAGCTGGGCATGCATAGGGAAATTCCCCTCCTGGTCCTTGCCATTGGAAAATCACTTGAGGGTGTTAGCTGGGACTTGGAGCTGCTGCCAGGTAATGTCCTGTGCTTCTCTGTTGGGCAGCATATATGTGGCTGTTTTGCTGAAGCACAGAAACCAAGGGACCGTAAACACAGAAATGCAGTGCAAACATTAGAATAAAAGTGAGAAAGAGGGTGCAGTAGGCAGAAAGAGCACTGAACTAGGAGTCTTCAGATCTGCTACCACCATTGACTCTCTGGAGCCAGTCACTTTTGTTTATTCATTCAACAAATACTTACTGAACCTACTGTGTGCCAGAGACTGTCCTAGCACAAGAGACACAAAAGGGGAGGATAGATGCTATTTCTACCCTCATGGAGTTTTAGCTTTTGGTAAGCCGTCTTGTCCCCCAGCTTAAAGATAACTTACATCTTCTGAGAACTTTCTTATGCCAGACCCTTTACAAGACATTGGGCATACACAGTGAACAAGCCAGATATAGTCTCTGGCCACATGATATCCAGAGGGAGAAAGAGACAAATAAAAGACACACACACAAAAATCCCGACAAATTATCTTTGCAGTGAAAATTCCAATAAAGGGCCCTTTTAGGTCTAAGAGGAAGACATCTCTATTTTGGGACTGCCATTGTCTTGTTCAAAGTTTCTGCCCAGTGAAGGAGCATGTCGGGGCTCCCGTTTTCCCCTTTCAGATTGGGTAAAAGCAACTTGAATCCTGCGTGAAGAAGATGAACCCCATCCACTGCTATTCAGAGTGGGTGTTGGTCTGATATTTTTGGAGGAAAATTTGGCAACATTCATCAAAGCTTGACAAATATTCCTCTCCTTTGACCTAATACGTTCATTTCTGGGAGTTTATCCAAAGGAAATAATTGGATAAATGTACAAAGATGTACATTGTAAAGAAACTCACTGAATCCTTATTTAAGACAGTTAAAAATTTGAAATAACCAGGATAGCCAATAATAAGGGATTGTTGAAGCAAACTGTAGCACAGCTGGACTGGTAGCAGATGTCTATAATCTCGGCTATGGCAGGAAGATCCATTGAGCCCAGGAGTTAGAGTTCAGCCTGGGCAACATAGTAAGATCTTGTCTCAAATTAAAAAAAAAAAAAAAGAAAAAGAAAAAAGCAGTATCTCTATAAAAGGCCATAAAATAATGTTTGCCCTTTATACCATTAACATGGGAAGATGTTTATGATATGATAAGTTTTTAAAAATTGGTTCAAAAAATTGTAGGGGATGGTACCAAAAACAGCAGAGCACATAAGAATAAATTTACCCAAGATGGTGCAAGACTTGTTTATGGAAACTTAAAAACATTGCTAAAAGAGATGAAAGAAGACCTAAATAGACAGATACTGTTTCTTTTCTTTCTTCTTCTTCTTTTTTTAACTGTGAATACATATTTTATTTAGTCTTTTTTTTTTTACAATTGAAACTCTGGGAATTCAAAATTAACATCCTTGCCCGTGAGCTTCTAATAGACACCAGAAAAAGTTTCAACCTTGTGGTCCACATTGTTCTGCTGTGCTTTGTCCAGCTGAACCTTTATCAGCCGGCGCCATCCAGTTTCACGCGGATTCTCTTGTCCACAGTTTCGCTTGGGAAGACCAAGTCCTCAAGGATTGCATCGTGCGCAGCTGTCAGAATACGGCTCCTGGGACGCTTCTGCTTATTTTTTGTACGGCTTTTTCGAGTTGGCTTAGGCAGAATTTTCCTCTGAGCGGGAAACACAACATGCTTCCCACTGAACTTTTTCTCCAATTCGCGTACTAGCCGGACTTGGATTTTCCGAAAAGATTTCAGTTGAGGAACGGGAACAAAGATTATGATAGCTTTCAGATCGCTACCAGCTTCAGTTTCCTTGGCAGCCGTAATATTCAGCTCCCAGAGCTGAGCCTTGAGGTCCGAGTTCATCTCCGGCTCCAGAAGAGTCTGGGAGTTGCTGGACTCGAACTCGTCTGGCTTCTCGCCTTTGGGCTTCACGATCTTGGCGCTCGAACTGAACATGGCCTTCTCCTTGGTGAGCGCGGGCTTAGGAAGAGACCCAAAGCTCGCGACAGCACGTCAAAATCCGGCGGGGGGAGGGAAGAGCTACAGCCATTCTTTGTTCATGGGTTAGAAGGCTCACTTTTTAAATTCAGTTTTAATTTCTATGATTAATGTGTTTGTTTTTATGGGAACCACTAAGACTGCGTCCTCTCCTTCTTACTCTCCTAAAGGAAGAGAAGAAAGCCCATCAATGGGAAGTGGCAGCCGCAGCAGCACAACGCTCTGAGCCGGCTGCGTGCGCAGGAAAGAATGCTTGCCTCCTCCTTTTGGTTTCCAGTGCTCTACGCGTCCAGAGAAACTTCTCTGGTATTGAACGATAGAAATGACCCCTGAAAGTAGAGTCTTAGAAGATTTGATTTTGTTAAGACAAAATATTCCCCCATGCAATATGGAGATTCAATGCAGTCCCTATCAAAATCCCCAAGTCCCACAAATTCCATTTTTCTGAAGTGGAAAAGCTGACTCTGAAATGTACACGGGATTGCAAGGGATCCCAGACAGTCAAAACAATCTTGAAAAAAAAAGAACAAGGTGTTAAGACTCACACTTGCCAATTTCAAAACGTACTATGAAGTTACAGTAATCAAAATCACGTGCTGCCAGCATAAGGCTAGTCATACATATAATATAGATCAATGGAATAGAATCGACAATTCAAAAATAAACCTATGCAACTATGGTCAATTGATTTTCAACAAGGGTGCCAAGACCATTCAATGGGGGAAAGAAATGTTTCTTCAACAAACAGTGCTAGACCAATTTAATATCCACATGCAAAAGAATGAAGTTGGATCGTACCACGTACCATGTACAAAAATTAACTCAAAATGAATAGAATTCCAAATATAAGAGCTAACGCTACAAAACTTTAAAAAAAAAAACAGCTTTATAGTTGTGGATTTGGTAACAGTTTCTTAGACCAAAAACAAAAGAAACAAATGAAAAATAGATAAATTGAACTTCATCAAAAGAAAATACTTTTGTGCATGAAAGAACGCTATCAAAAAAGCAAAAGGAAACCCACAGAATGGAAGAATATATTTGCAAATGATATATCTGTTAAGAATCTTGTGTCCAGAATATAGAAAGAACTTGTACAACTCAACAAGAAAAACACAAACAAATCAATTTTTAAAATGGGCAAGGCTGGGCACGGTGGCTCACACCTGTAATTCTAGCACTTTGGGAGACCGACAGGGGTGGATTACAAGGTCAGGAGTTCAAGATCAGCCTGGCCAAGATGGTGAAACCCCATCTCTACTTAAAATACAAAAATTAGCTGGGCACAGTAGCAGGTTCCTGTAATCCCAGCTACTCAAGGCTGAGGCAGGAGAATCGCTTGAACCTGGGAGATGGAGGTTGCAGTGAGCCGAGGTGGTGCCACTGCGTGCCAGCCTGGACAACAGAGCAAGACCTCATCTAAAATAAAATAAAATAAAATAAAATAAAATAAAGGGAAAAGCCATAAAGCCATAAAGAAGAACAAAATCGTGTCTTTTGCAGCAACATGGAGGCAGCTGAAGGCCATTATCCTAAGTAAATAAACACAGAAACGGAAAACCAAATGCCTCATGTTCTCACTTATAAGTGGGAGCTAAGCATGGATTACACACAGGACAAAAATGGGAACAATAGACACGGGGGGCTCCAAAAGCAGGGAGGAGGGGTGGAAGGGCAAAGGATGAAATACCTGTTGAGTACTGTGTTTACTCTATGGTTGATGGGATCAATAGAAACCCAAACTTCAGCATCATACAAAATACCCATGGAAGAAACCTGCACATGTACCCTCTGAGTGAAAAAAAAAAAAAGGGCAAAGGCCTTGAATAGATATCTCTCCAAAGAAGGTGTACAAATGCTCAACAAGCACATGAAAAGATGTTTAACGTCACTAGTCATTAGGGACATGCAATTCAAAACCACAAAAATGTTGGTATGAGATAGCATTTCATACCCACTAGATTGGTTATAATAAAACAAAACAAAACACAAAAGGAAAATGACAAGTTTTGGTATGAATGAGAAAATAGAAGAGAAATTGGAACCCTGGTACCTTGCTGGTGGAAATGTGAAACGATGTAGCCACTCTGGGAATCAGTTTGGTATTTCTTCAATAAGTTAAAGATTGAATGATCATTTGATGTAGCAGTCTCACTCCTAAATACATAATCAAAAGAATTGAAAACAGGTATTCAAATAAAAACTTACACATACAGGTTCATAGCAGCACTATTTGCAATAGACAAAAGGTGGAAATAACCCCAAATGTCCCTCAACTGATGAATAGATAAACAAAATATGGTATATCCATGCAATGGAGTATTATTTGGCTATGAAAAAGAATGAAGGACTGAAGCATGCTACAGCATGGATGAACCTTGAAAACAGACGGGCCCAGTGGCTCACACCTATAATCCCAACACTTTGGGAGGCTGAATCACCTGAGGCCAAAAGTTTAAGACAAACCTGGACAACATAGTGAGACTCTGTCTTTACAATTTTTTTTTTTTTAGGTGGGCATGCACTTGTAGTCCCAGCTATTTTGGAGGCTGAGGTGGGAGGATCACTTAAGCCAAAGAGGTCAAGAGTGCAGTGGGCTATGATCGTTTCACTGTACTCCAGCCTGAGTAGTGACAGAGAGAGACCCCCTGTCTCCAAAAGAAAAAAAAGAAAAAGAAAAAGAAAACCCTGAAAATATTATTCCTGCCAAGCATGGTGGCTCATGCCTGTAATCCCAGTACTTTGGGAGACCTAGGTGGGTGGATCGCCTGAGGTCAGGAGTTGAAGACCAGACGTGCCAACATGGTGAAACCCTGTCTCAACCAAAAATACAAAAACTAGTCTGGCGTGGTGGTGCATGCCTGTAATCCCAGCTACTCAGGAGGCTGAGGTGGGACAATTGCTTGAGCCAGGAGGCAGAGGTTGTAGTGAGCCGAGATCACACCACAGCACTCCAGCCTGGGCAACAAAGCGAGACTCCGTCTCTGTAAAAAAACAAAGCAAAACAAAAAAACGTATGCTAAGTGAAAGAAGTGAGACATAAAAGATCACATACTGTATGGTTCTGTTCATGTGAAACACACAGCATAGGCAGATCCACAGAGCTAGAAAGCAGATTGGGGGTTGCCAGGGGCTGGTGGGAGAGGGGAGTGGAGAGTGACTCTTCAGTGGATATGGGATTTCCTTCTGGGATGATGAAATTATTCTGAAATTAAATAGTGGTGTTCGTTGTTCAGCATTGAGAATGCACTAAATGCTACCGAACAGTGCACTTAAAAATGGTTAAAATGATGAAAAATAGTTGTGGATATTCCAGAAAAATAACTGGAAGGATGAACAATAAAATGTCAACAGTGATTATTTCTGGGTAACAGTAGGAGTGACTTTCACTCTCCTTTTTTTCTTGTTATACTATCTTAATACTTTCTAAGAAGCATGTTTTGCATTAATAATAAGAGTGAATAAAAACCATAGTGAATTGTTTCCATTTTAGAAGGCAAGAAGCAAGAGGGATGGGAGGAAGAAAAGACGAAGGAAGGAAGGCAGGGAGGGAGGAAGGGAGGGAGTGAGGGGAAGAGGGAGGGGGGAAGGAGGGAGGGAGGGGGAAGGCGGAGGGGGGAGGGGGGAGAGGGAGGGAGGGGAGGAGGGCGGGGAGAGGGAGGGAGGGAGGGAGGAAGGAAAAGGATAAAAGGGAGTCCTTGAGCCCATCCCCAGCTTTCTCATCTCTCTCATTACTTGGTCTTGCTAGTGTCAGACTGGGGGTTGTATGGGTTTCTGGTTAGGCACCAAGAAGGACCTTTTAGGTTAATAGGATTGAGGTCAGCAACCAACAGAACTCTTTACATATCCTATGGGAAGATCCCTAAGATATATTGTATGAAAAGCATGATTTAGGATGGAGTGTGACAATTAGTATAATTATACACACACACATGCTCCTACACATACAGACATAATTACTAAAAAGTGCATGCAGGCCAGGCTTGGTAGCTCACACCGGTAATCCTAACACTTTGGGAGGCCAAGGAAAGAGGATTACTTGAGGCCAGGAGTTCTAAACTAGCCTGGGCTACATGGCAAGACCCTGACTCTACAAAAAAAAAAAAAAAAAAATCAAAACTTAGCAGAGTGTGGTGGTGCATACCTGTAGTCCTAGCTACTCGCAGGGAAGAGGAAGGAGGATGACTGGAGCCCAGGAGGTCTAGGCTGCAGTGAGCCATGATCATGCCACTGACTCCAGCCTCGGTGATAGAACAGGATCCCGTCTCTCCCCACCAAAAAGTGTGCTTGCATATACATTTGCAAATGTAAAGATACTCTCTACCAAAATGACTGAAAAGCAGCAATAATAGTTTTCCTCAGGAAGGGCAACTGGGTGGCTAGATAGGAGAGAAAGAGAAGGAAACAGATATACCCATTGACCCATCTCTGCATCTTTTCTATGTGGTAGGATGTATATACTTCCTTTCTTTACTTTTCTTTTTCTTTCTTTTTTTTTTTAGATGGAGTCTCACTCTGTTGTCCAGGCGGGAGTGCAGTGGCGTGATCTTGGCTCACTCCAACCTCCACCTCCCATGTTCAAGCTATTCTCCTGCCTCAGCCTCCAGAGTAGCTGGGATTACAGGCACGCGCCACCACACCAAGCTAATTTTTGTTTTTTTAGTGAAGATGGGGTTTCACCATGTGGCCCACACTGGTCTTGAACTCCTGAGCTCAAGCAAGCTGTCCATCTCAGCCTCCCAAAGTGCTGGTATTGCAGGCATGAGCAACTGCATCCAGTCGTATGTATTTACTTTCAAAGTCAGACTTTTTTTACCCTGAGCACTTTCTTTATGTCACAAAAGCAAAATTTCTAAAACATAAAGATATTTAGATAAAATATAATACCTTTTTCTTGTTTCTGTCTTATTTATTTACCAAATTTTTATATCAACATGCATTACTTAACATGTAAAAAAGGCAGATATTACTTAACACACTCAAGTAAGGACTGTTTAAAGTAAAAAGAGAACACTCCTCCTTCCAGTTTGCTTTCAAAAGGAAAATATATTTATAATAAAATGTATTTTGAAATGGAATAAAGGTATCAGAAAATGGTCTTTTTTTTTTTTTTTAATTCTCTGTTGGTTTCCTTTCCCCTACTTTTTCTACAATGCTATCTATTCTTTCAAGTTGGAAAAGGTCTGTAATTAGCTGAGTCTTTAAACATAAAGCCATGGGTTGTAGGCAGCTGGTGAAGCAGCGTTGGCCTGACCTTGACCTCCATGGAGCCCTGGATCCTTCCCCTCTGGCCCTGATGTCTGCAGCCTCCTTGGCCCAGACCCTGGGCCCTGCCAGTCCTGCTGTCCTCACGTAGCCTGCACAGCCTGCCAAGCCATCAACCCTCAGGACTCCCTGTGGAGAACTAGGACGGGACAGGGGGCAGGGTGCTTCTGGATATTTTTTCTAGGAGGGTATGGGGGCTGTTTTGAAGATATGTTTGCCCTATAAGCAAACTTTGATAGTATATGGTAGACAAAGTTTTCGAAAGAATTTTTTCTTCATGCTTTTATGTTAGATTGGACAAACATTACTTGTCTATTTTCAAGAAGGGGGCAGCGGGTGCTGGGGGAGCCTGATGGAGATTGAGAAGTGGGCCAGTCCTTGGACTACCCTCCCTGTCCCTACTGGTGTGGCCGTCATTGGAGGGACATTGATGTTCACCCGCCCATCTCTGCTCTGCAGAGGGAAGAGGGAAACACAGGCTCTCCCATCGGCCTTGAGCCCAGACATGCCATTGGAAAAACCTCCTGGGGTCACCCACATGGTCTAAGACTAAGGGTTTGAGCTTTCCTCCTGGGGCTCGTTTTCCGAGCCTTTCCCCATCCTGGCTTCTCTGCTCTGCTGTTCCCCGCACACGTCTGAGGTGACGCTAGGTCAGATTAAAGTGGGCCAGTCAGAATCATTCCCAAGGTCTGCTGGGGAACCAAGCTCCAGCAAGGTTCCTGCTGTCCCCAATTATTACCTGTTACCTGAAACATCTCTGTTTAAGAATCATCTTATTTTTTATTTGTATTTTTTAAAACCCCATAAGTTCATTTTCTCCCCTAAATTATAAAAATATATCACTGTGAAAAGTAGCAAAAGGTAGAAACAACCCCTCCCTGACTGCTATCAAAAATGTCACAAAACACTCATACCCCCAGTACCGAGAGAGGATCTCTAGTCATTTTTGTTATTATTGCTTAATATCATTGTGATTAGTCCACACATCAATTATCTTTTTTTTTTATATAAACCGTACCAACAGAAGCTTTTTTTTTTTTTGAGACAGGGTTTCACTTCCATTGCCCAGGCTAGAGTGCACAGTCTCAGCTCACTGCAACCTCTGCCTCCCAGGCGCAGGTGATCCTCCCTCTTCAGCCTCCTGAGTAGCTGGGACCACAGGTGCATGCCACTACACACAGCAAATTTTTGTATTTTTTTGTAGAGACAAAAAATTTTTGTACAAAAATTTTTGTATTTTTTGTCATGTTGCTCAGGCTGGTCTCGAACTCCTAAGTTCAAGTGATCTGCCCACTTCAGCCTCCCATAGTGCTGGAATTACAGGCGTGAGCCACCATGCCCAACTAGAAGCTTTTTTTTCACATTGCTATTAAGTGCTGGCTCTGATGTGCCACTAGCTCTGTAATTTGGGCATTAACCTCTCTGTGCCCCAGCTTTCATATCTGCAAAATGGGGACAATACCAGTGTCTATCTTACTGAGGTTCTATAAAGACGATTTAATTACATAGTGCAGGTAAAATGCTTTTCCAACAGCCAGATTCAACAAATGTTAGCAATTCATCTTTTGCTAGCATAGACGAAGTTGAATCTTGCTTTTCAGCTAGTGTGAATAACTCTATGTTGAACACCTCTGTGTCTACAGACTCATCCATAGAAAGGATTAATTTCTTTCAAGAGATTCCTGGACATGGAGTTGCTGAACCAAAGGGTATAGACCTTTTTTCTTTTTCTCTTCCTTCTTTCTATCTTTCCCTCTTTCTTTTTCCTTCTTCTTTCTCTCTCTTTCTCTCTTTCCTTTCCTTTCCCTTCCCTTCCTTCTCTCCTTCCTTCCTTCCCTCCTTTCCTTCTTTCCTTCTTTTCTTTCCTTCTTTCCTTCCTACTTTCTTTCTTTCTCTCTCCCTCTTTCTTTCTTTTTCTTTCTTTCCTTCTTTTGACAGTCTTCCTCTGTCACCCAGGCTGGAATGCAATGGCATGATCTCAGCTCACTGCAACCTCCACCTCCTGGGTTCAAGTGATTCTCCTGCCTGAGCCTCCTGAGTAGCTGGGATTAAGGTGCCTGCCACTGCACCTGGCTTATTTTGTATTTTTAGTAGAGACAGGGTTTTACCATGTTGGCCAGTGACTACCTCGGCCCCCCAAAGTGCTCAGATCATAGTGCCTGGCCTTTTTAATTTTTATGTTATTTTTTGCAGACAGAAGGTCTCACTTTGCCCTCCCAAAGTGCTGGGATTACAGGTGAGAGTCATGGCTCCTGGTCCCAGGTCTTTCTAAAGTTCCTGATAGAGATTGCCATCAACACTCCTGCCAGGAGAGGAAGACTCTGTCTTCTGGGTACAGGATATTGAGTCTCTCTCCCTGGTTCCAGCACACACAACTTTAGTGGATGGGAATTTAGAAGGCTTCTCTCTCAGAACACGACTGCCTAAGAGTTTGATAAGAAAGACATCTTGGCATCATAACAGCCGCTTGTTGGAATAACCCTGAGACCTCAGTTTCACTCTCTGTAAAACCAGGTCAAAGATCTTGCTCAAGGTGTGGCAAGGAGCAATCAATAGCTAATGGCTGGGGCTGACTTTTGTTCTCCTGGTCATAAAAGACCTTTGAATTGCTTGGCCACTTTGGGTTTCTCAGGAAAAGTGATAACACTAAGTCAAAGTTCATCCCAGTTGGCCAGGCTGCCTCTCTCCAGCACCCACAAGGCTGGAGGGAGAGAGGGAATGACCACAGTCCCATGAGCGCTGGGCTGGGTTCACTGGGGTTAGGGTCACCAAGGGTAGGAAACATTTCACCATTGACCCTCCCATGCATCACACCACAGAAATATCCCCAGGCTCTCTTTATCTCCCCCCACCCCATCCCCTGACACAGTGGAAGGATGTACGTTTTTAAGCATAGTAGACAGAGGATGTAGACTGAATGAGGTGAGGCTGGGTCAAGCCTGATATGAGAAACAGATCAAAACCAAACTTGTCCCTCCCCTATCATCACCCAGCCACCCAACACCACTTCCCAGAATGACTCAATCCATAGTTCCTGTACCCGAGTCTGGGATCTCCATTTTATTGAGCTTTCCAGAAGATGTTATTTTGCAGTAAGTTTTTGAAGGAAGTATCAGACTCTGCCCATCCGAATGGCATCTGCTCAGGTCTTTGCAGTGCTCAAACACCTTCCAAGTCTTCCTCACTCCAGCCTGAAGCCTTGCTCTTACTGTGGCATTCTAGGCTTCAGTTCACCCGTACAGACCATCCCCCAGCTCTCCCTCCCTCACTCCCCACTGCAGACACTCTGGGGATCCTGGTGCTTGAATACGCTGTGGGCCATTAGTAAGAGCAAGCTTGCTCTTGTTTTTTGTTTGTTTTGGGTTTTTTGTTTTGTTTTGTTTTGTTTCTTCTCAGGGACCACATATCCAGCCTTGCTCTTGTTATGCTGTTAACTTAATGAAATCCTCTTTAACACTTAAGGCCCAGCTCTGATGCTCCAACTCTGGAGGCTTCCCTTGATCCAGCCCCAGCTAGAAGTGACCCTCTCAACTTTCCTCTGAGCTGCAATAGATTCTCCTCATCTATGCCCACACATAACTCTGGTCACTTTCCACCTTATTTTACAGATGTTGGATGATCTCATCTCTACAAGCTGTCTAGAAGTTGCTTAAGGGCAGGCCCCCACAACTGGTTGGTTCATCTCTACGTCTAACTGTGCTCTCCAGGGTGGTCTCTAGTGGTCCTCTCACCTTGCCCTCCCAAAGTGCTGGGATTACAGGCAAGAGTCATGGCTCCTGGTCCCAGGCCTTTCTAAAGTTCTTGATAGTGCAAAACTTTGCATCTCTTAAAGCAATTAGTAAGTGAGCCAAAATGAATTAATTCGTGTCCACCATGACAAAGAGATATTGGTCAGAAACGTAAATTAATCAGAGATAGCTTTATCTCTTCCTTTCCGTTCTGGGTGCCTTTTATTTTATTTTCTTGCCTAATTGCCCTGGCAGGAACCTCAAGTACAGTGTTGGATAGACATGAGGGGAATGGGCATCCTCATCTTGCTCATGGTCTTGGGGGAAGCACTTGGTCTTTCGCCACTGAGTATGATTTAGCTGTGGGCTTTTTATAGATGCCCTCTATTAGGTTAAGGATAGTCCCTTCTAGTCCTATTTTGTTGAGTTTTTTAAAATTATTATTATGAAATGTTGAGTTTTGTCGAATGCTTTTTTTGCAGCTATTGAAACGATCATGTGGTTTTTGTTCTTTATTCTATTGACAAAGTGTATTACATTAATTGACTTGTCAGATGTTAATCTTGCATTCCTGGGACAGCTACCAGTTGGTCATGGTGTCTAATTCTTCTAATATATTGCTGTGTTCTGCTTACTAGTATTTTGTTGAGATTTTTCTGACTATAAACGATATTGGTCTGTGGTTTTCATGGGGATGTTTTGCTCTGATTTTTGTATTATAGTAATACTGGCTTCATAGGATGAGGTGGGACATGTTTCCTCTTCTATTTTGTGGAAATTTGTGAAGAATTATTTAAATATTTGGTAGAATGTACTAGTGAAATCTGGTGCTGGCCTTTTCTTTGTGGGTAGTTTTTTGATTACTAATTCAATCTTTTTAACCTGTTTCAAGTCTATTCAGATGTCTATATCTTCCTGAAACAGTTTCTTTATTTTATGGCTTTCCAGAAATTTTTCCATTTCATGTAAATTATCTAACTTGTTGGCATACAGTTGTTCTTGGTAATCCTTTATCATCCATTTTATTTACATAAGGTCTGTAACAATGTCCCCTTTTCATTCCCGTTTTTAGCAATTTGAGACTTCTCTCTTTTTTTCTTGATCCATCTAGATGAAGGTTTGTCAATTTTGTTAATTTTGTCGAATAACCAACTTCTAATTTACTTGATTTTCTTGATATTTTTCTATTATCTATTTCATTAATTTTGACTCTACACTTTATTATTTCCTTTCTTCTGCTTGCTCTAGGTTTAGTTTACTATGCCTTTTTTCTAGTCTTAAGATTATTGATTAGAGATCTTCTTCTTCTTTTTTTTTTTAAAGATGGGGTTTCACCATGTTGGTCAGGCTAGTCTTGAACTCTTGACCTCATGTGATCCACCCGCCTTGGCCTCCAAAGTGCTTGGATTACAGGCATGAGACACCACGCCCGGCCTCTTTTTTTTTTTTTTCTTTTTTTTAATGTAGATGTAAATTTCCCTCAAAGCACTGATTTGGCTTTATCCCAAGTGTTTTGATATATTGTGTCTTCATTTTTATTGATTGAAAAGACTTTCCTAATTTGCCTTGGAATTTCTTCTTTAATTGGATGATTTTTTAGGAGTCTGTTATTCAATGTCTACATATTTGTGAATTTGCCAAATTTATTTCTGTCATTGATTTCTAATATCACTCCATTGTTATCAGAGAACATACTATATATTATTTCAATCCTTTTAAATTTATTCAAATTTGTTTTATGACCTAGTATATGGTCTATCCTAGAGAATGTTCCATGTGCATTAGATGAGAATGTTTATTATGGTTTTGTTGATTAGAGTGGTCTGTAGAAATGTTTATGAGGTCTAGCAGATTTATAGCAGTATTCAGAACTTCTGTTTCCTTGTTGATCTTCTGTGCCTCATAATTTTGTCTCTTCAATGCATTAGAAAATAAATGCTTTTTTCTTGTTTATTTATTTATTTTTATAGAGATGGAGGGTATCACTATGTTGCCCAGGCTGGTCTC
The DNA here is from genome assembly GCA_963574635.1 of Cheracebus regulus. Classification (NCBI taxonomy): domain Eukaryota; kingdom Metazoa; phylum Chordata; class Mammalia; order Primates; family Pitheciidae; genus Cheracebus; species Cheracebus regulus. Next base: position 71,539 of record CAUYQU010017818.1, read on the forward strand.
AAATTCCTGGGCTCAAGTAATCCACCTGTCTGGACCTCCCCAAATGCTGAGATTATAAGCCTGAGCCCCTGCGCCCAGCCAATACCTCTCTTTACAGATTAGTTTTCTTGTCCCTTAGAGGTTTAGTTTTGGAGTCCTAACTATCCAGTTTGACTATCTATACAAATTTAATCCTTTTAGTAAGAACAAACGCTGTACTTCTCTGAGCTCTGGGTTAATGTAACATATGAAATACTGGTTGAGGCTTGGAATGTAAAATCTTGGTGAAGAAGGGCTTTCTTACCTGATCCTCTCAGGACACGTGATTCTCAAAGTGTGGTTCTAGATAAATCAACCCTGAATCTCTTATTCAACCAAACTGATGTTTTCTTCCTGCTCTCCTTTTCTCCTTATTTCCTCCTTCTTTCTTCTCTCTTCTTCCCTCCTTCCCATACTTTTACTACTCTTTCTCCATCCAATCATATATTTATATTTCTTTCTTCCTTCATATCCATTCATTTGTCCTTTCCTTCTTCCTTCCTTCTTTCCGTTCTTCTTCCTTCTTTTCCTCCTTCCTTTTATTCAATTATTCATCCTACTCTCCATCCTTTCATTCATCTATCTGTCCTTCTTCCGTCTATCTGTTCACCTTCCCTTACCTCCTTTCTTCTCACTGCTTTTCTTCATTTCTTTCCACTCTCTCTCCTTTCCTCCCATCTATCCATGCATCCATCCATTTTTAGCAATAAAGCACCAGACAGAACTCAAACTACCTGAAATAGCTGAGCTCCAAGTAGGTGTGGTGGTGGTGCTGGGGTGAAGCCCCCTGATTTCTAATTCTCATTTTCCTTCCAGGAATCTACAGAGTGCCTAACGGTGCTGCTTCACTCACAAACTTTTATAAAATACCTGTTGTGAGCCAGGCATAGTGCCTGGCATAGGGAATGAGTAAGATCTGGTTGCTACTCTCAGGGTCAGAGAATAACAGTACAGCGTGGAAGAACTGCAGTATGAGACGGCCTCTAAGGTTGAGGAATAGGTACCTCCAGGGGGCAGTGGGAGAGGTTTTCTTGGAGAAATAGGTGTTTGGTTGAGCCTTGAAGGATGAGCATTTATGTGACAATCAAATGAGGTAATAGCACATGACATTATAAGATATAAAAATGTCACAAAGAGGGAGTGACATTTATTGTTGAGACTTACGGTAAAAACCACTTAGAGTAATAATAACTGGCCTGCATAGAAAAGGTATTTGTTAGAAGCATTAATACATTCCTATGCAGTTTTTAAGACTGTAAGACAAACGTGCTGTGGGTGAAATCAGACATTCACAGAGTAGTGAGGCGGGCTAGAGGAGTATTTCGGAGCGTGGGCTTTGGTGTCAGACCCACTGGGCTCCAAGCCCTGCTATCACTTGCTGTCATGTGCTCATCTGTGAAATGGGGATGGCAGTACAAGAGGATTAAATGGGATGGTACAGTTGGGGTTGGTGGCACACAGTGAATGCTCTGTCAATGCCAGCTGCTACTGTTCATGAGAAAGCAGCTCAAAGGTCATCTGGCTCCAGGTGGTATGGATTCATGTTTTCTTCCTGAAGAGGTGCTTTTTATCTGCTACCAAATAACCAAATATGTAATCTTGGGGAAGTCACTTGGTTTTTCTTAGCCCTTGCCTTTTTTTTTTTTTTTTTTTTTTTAAATATCTCAAGATCATCATGAGAATAGCAAGATCTGGCTGGGTATGGTGATTCATGGCTGTGATCCCAGCAGTTTGGGAAGCTGAGGTGGGTGGATCACCTGAGGTTAGGAGTTCAAGACCAGTCTGACCAACATGGTGAAACCCCATCTCTACCAAAAATACAAAAATTAGCTGGGCATGGTGTCCCATGCTTGTAATCCCAGCTACTTGGGAGGCTGAGGCAGAAGAATCGCTTGAAGCCAGAAGGTGGAGGTTGTAGTGAGCCAAGATCGCACCACTGCACTCCAGCCTGGGCAACAAAGTGAGACTCCATCTCAAAAAAATAAAATAAAATAAAATAAAAATTTTAAAAAACAAGATCTGTCAAGGGAAAACATCTTTGAAAACTGAATTGCAAGCCTAAGCCACAAAGATGTTCACCTCAGTATTGCTTATCATGGAGATGTAGGGAAATGGAAAAAGCATAGACAGACACCCCCGGCCGGGCGCGGGGGCTCACGCCTCTAATCCCAGCACTTTGGGAGGCCAAGGCAGGTGGATCACAAGGTCAAGAGATCAAGACCATCCTGTCCAACATGGTGAAACCCCATCTCTACTAAAGAATTACAAAAATTAGCCGGGTGTTTGGCATGCGCCTGTAGTCCCAGCTACTTGGGAGGCTGAGGCGGAAGAATCGCTTGAACCCAGGAGGTGGAGGTTACAGTGAGCCGAGACTGCACCACTGTGCTCTAGCCTGGCAACAGAACAAGACTCCACCTCAAAAAAAAAAAAAAAGAACATCCCCAAATCGGAGACTATTAAATAAATTATAAAACTTCCTTCAATGGAATCACAAGCAATGAAGAATTAGGCCCATGAAAGCCAAGATTTTCTCCTTTTGTTGAATGGTGAACCCCTCAGCACCCAAAACAATGCTCGTCATGTAGTAGGTGCTCAGTGTTTTATCAAAGCAACAAATGAATAAACAAGGAAAAATTAACTGCCAAGAGGCATCCACCTGGCTATTGTTTTGCTGCATGAGGTAGAAAAGTGGACTGGAAGATCTAGGGGTGTTTTCTGAGAGACAGGGGGAGAGCAGGAAAGCAAAACTATCAAGAGCTGTCAAGTGGGATGTTTGAGAGTGTTTGTTGGCTGCTGAGCTGTGTAACTCTTTCCTCCTTGGCCTACAAAGTCTTCAGTAAAATATACAGTGTCTGGCAGTGTTTTTGGAACTGGGTGTGTGTTTTTAGGGGAAATGAAATATAGAAGACTGGCCTCAGTTGGAGAATACCATGGGCCTCCAGTCACATCTGAGTATGATAATGTAGAAGAAAGTTTAATGGCGTGGAAAGATGTTCACAATATATTGTTAAAGAAAATAATTGGGTGCAGAAGGGGATGTGTAATTGCAATCCCATTTTGGTTAAAATAGAAAAACATCTGCTCATGTCTGGATGGTGAGATGAAGAAATATTTGTTTCCTTTTTGTGTATTCATGCTTTGTACTTTTCTTTAATCAATATGTACTGCTTGTGAACTTGAAAATAATGTGAACTGTTGGATGAGGTTGAGCTGTCCTTATTGTGTTTGACTGGTTGGTAAAGAAATTGAGCTAGGGGTCAAGTGGCATGATCAAGGTCAAGCCAAGACTGAGTGGCCCATCAATTTATGGCCAGTTCAGTGACCTTTCTACTTGATTAGAAGGAAACACATAGTGTTTTCAGTGCATTGGACCCCCAGAATCTGAAAGATCTGAAAGGCTGGGCCATTCCTTCTTCCACTCACTCCCTTTGCTAGATTCCAGAGAATGATCATTGTCCAGAAGAACATCAATGGTTATAAGAGTATTTTCTCTTCTCCATTTCAAAGGACACTCACTAGGTTTTCTTTTGCACTTCAGGTCAGTAACATGACCCTTGGGATCCTCTGGGCAGAGAATCATGTTAGCAGGATGGACTGTGAAGCCTCCAGCTGATTAAGCCAGTTATAATCTGTGACTTACATCTGCAGATAGCAATTTTCTTAAAGGTGTTTGTTGAGTGATAGGGACACACAGAGAGACAAGAGACAGAGGGGCAGACCAGGTAACATACCAAAAAGCTGAAATTTATAACCTGGAACTGAAAGAGCCCTTTGACATCACTTAACTCATGGCTGGTTGATCTGGGAAACAGGATTGGGTTGTACAGCCAGGGCCAGAATGAGGTGGTTTTGCTTACTAAACATCTCTCCGTTTCATCCTTTTCTGCTCCATCTCCCTACTCTGGCCTGCAGGGATGCCACAGCACTTCCCTAGCTGATCTTCTTTCAGTCCAGAGCTATGTCACTAAAGGTTCTTTGAGCCATGTTAGGAATCTGGACTTAAATCTGGGGCAATGAGACACCATGGAAAAATGTTTAGGCAGTGGAGTCATATCTGGATATCAGGTGGCCACTGAAACCCTCTGCTTGCTATGTATAAATTGGACCCAAGGCAGTTAGAGTAGACTTAGGGAGAGCAGTGAGGAGCCTGCTGTAATTTTTCTAGGTGAGAGGAGGTGACAGCCTGGACCAAGGCTGTGGCAATGGAGGTAAGTGGGTGGTCTCCCTGACTCCTCAAGCCTCTCATTGACCTTCTCCTCTGGTACTTATAGTCATATACCCCAATTTAATACCTAGTTCTGGGCTTATATTGGTTAGGACTTTTTAGATTTGATTGCATAGAAGCACACCTCAAACCAGCTTCATTCAACATCCATGAGCTGTGTCAGGCATGTGGTAGGTATTCAGTAAACAATGAACAAGTAAATGAGCAAATGACTTAATGAATGACTTTTGACTCTTCGACCATTGTTCTTTCTAGTATGCATAATACTGACTTTAAACCTAAATTCCATAGCCCTAAATTGCATAACCTCCATTTATTCTAAGCTTTCGCCCAACTCAGGAATGCCCTCTACAATATGCTTGGCAGATACCCATTTGGCCTGTCTTTGGAATTTTCCAGGGACAGAATATTCACTACCTCACAAAGGCATTCAAACAAAAGAGTAAAGAGATATATATTTTAAAAATCAGCTTAATTGAAGTATAATTTACACACACCCATTTAAATATAAAGTTCAATTAGTTTGACAAACATATAGAGTCATGTAACTACCACTGCAATGCAGTTTTAGAATATTTCCATCATAGAGTTGGGTATGATAGTTTGCATCTGTAATCCCAACTACTTAGGAGGCTGAGGATTGCTTGGACCCAGGAGTCGGAGGCTGAAGTAAGCTGTGATTATGTCACTGCACTCCAGCCCGGGCAACAGAGCATTTCCATTGTGCCACAAAGTTTGTTTGCATTCTCTTGCAGTTCATCTGTTCTCCCCACTCCTGGTCTTTACTTTCTGTCCCTATAATTTTGCCTTTTCTAAAACTTCATTTGAATGGAATCATATACTATGTGATCTTAAATTGGGAATAGTTTACATAGTATAATGTATTTGAGATTCATCTATGCTGTTGTGTCATAGTCTGTTCCTTTTTACTGCTGAGTAGTATTCCAATGAATGGACATATCACAATTTGCTTATTCATTCACCGCTTGAAGGACATTTATGTTGTTTCCAGTTTTGGCTTTGTTAACTGAGCTACCATGAAAATTCACATATAAATCCTTGTGTGGACATTTAAAAAAATTTATCTTATATAAATACCTAGGATGGGATTTCTGGGTAATATGGAAGATATATGTTTAATTTTATTAGGAAAAAATTGCCAAACTATTTTCCAAAGTGGTTATACCATTTTGCATCCCTGGCAATATGGTATGAGAGTTCTAGTTGTTCCACAACATCACGAACACTTGGTATTGTCAATTTTAACATTTAGCCACCATAGGGAATGTGTAGTGCTTTTATATAGTAATTTTCACATATATTCCCTTAATGACTAATAATATAGAGCATCTTTCCATATGCTTATTTGCTATTATTATAAAATAGGTGTAACTTTAAGGCAATACTTTCTGCTGTTAGAAATCTCCAAACTTTATTGATTCAATTCAGTTTAACAAATATTTACATATGACTTACTCTATGTCATTTACTATGAGGTCTGATGAGCCCAAGATGATTAAGTTCCATCCCTGACCTTGATTTGTTCAGAGTCTCATGGGGGAAACATTCAAGAGAAACATTTCTCTTTAAAGGTGTTAGTGCATTCATAGAGGTAAGCCCAGGAGAAAGGGAAAAAATGAGAAAGAGTACTCTACCCAGTCAACGGTGCTGGCAGGCAGTAGGCTGTGAGGAACATTGACAGGAATGTCCACCCTGGCTCTGAACTGTGGTATGGGCGTGTTGTCATTCATTTGTCACATACTCAAAGAGCACCTAATGTGGACCAGATGCTGTGCTGGCCTGGGGAGGATGGCTAGAAACCAGACAGACATTGTCCCTGTCTCAAAGGATCTTACAGAGTGAGAGCAAAAGTCCATTTTCTTTTGTTGTGGAAACTTATATTAAACAAACAAACAAACAAAACTATCTATGGAAGAACTGCTAAGTGATTAGAAAACATAAAAACAGATTTATGCTAACTCTATGTTATATAATTTTACAGGGGTGATTCATTACAGTGTCTTTTATTTAAGATATAGGTATTTATTCAGTGCTCAGTTCCTTCACATGGGTTATCTCACTGGGTCTACATGATCAGTGAGAAAGGTTAGGATTGCTACTGTCTGAAACTGAGAGTCAGAGAGCTAAAACACTAGCCCAAAGTCACTCAAAAGTAGAACCAGTCTTTGAAGTGAAATCTTGAGACTTTAAGTCCAAATGCTACTTTGCATAATATCTGTATCATTGGTATATTTTTAGTACAATTTGAAGACTCAAGTACTAACTAAAATCGATGAAAATTAAGATCCAAGGGATTATGGCTTGTGTTGCTTTCCAAGTATCTATCCATATCCCCCATTTAGCCTATGAGGATACTGAGGTCCAGTGGGAATAGCCACATAGAGGGTCACAATCCAAGTCCAGGCCCCCTGACTCTATGCTGTTGCTTTGCGAGAGTGCTACCTCTCAGTGCTAACTTGCACGATCACTCCTGTTTAATTACCACAGGCATTTGGAGCAGATGTGCTGCTGTAGGCAATCAAGTGAGGAATGGTGGAAAGAGAGACTAGAGAGACTCAGGTTCAAATCTCAGCTCAGCTGCTCTCAAGCTGAACGATTTGGCAAGTAGCTTAACTTTTTTTTTTCTTTTTCCCTCCCTTCTCTCCTTCCTTCCTCTCTCCCTCCCTTCCTTCCTCCTTCCCTCCCTTCCTTCTTTCTTTTCTGTTTTTTTTTTTTGACATGGGGTCTCACTGTGTTGTCCAGACTGGAGTGCAGTGGCACTATCTCAGCTCACTGCAACCTCCACCTTCCTGGCTCAAGGAATCCTCCCACCTCAGCCTCTCAGGTAGCTGGTACCACAAGCACATTCCACCACACCTGGTTAACTTGTTTTTTTTGTAGAGATGGGGTTTCACCATGTTGCCTATGCTGGTGGTCTCGAATTCCTGGGTTCAAGAGATCTGCCCACTTGGGCCTCCCAAAGTGCTGGGATTACAGGCATGAGCTGCTGCACCGGACCTCAGCTTAACTTTTCTGAGTTTCAGCTTCCTGGTCTGTAAATGGGGTGAATAATGGCACTGACATCTTAAAGCTGCTGGGAAGCATCAAAGAAGACTGTAGGAAGCCCTCCCCTTGAGCTCTGGATTTTGAATAGATAAAGGAATGCAAACACTTAGCTCCCTGCTGGGCCTATAATAGCACTGGCTAAATTACACAATGACCAGCTTTTCTATTTAATAATTGCACTAAAATTATTTTTTATGAAGATCAAATTAAAGGAAATTTGAATAGAGAACATTTTCACTCAAACCTAAATTCAAAAACACTGTTTTTATCTCTCCATGTTTTTTCAGAACTTTATCCCCATTTGGGAATTGCATGAAAATGATTTACTATTAAGAATCTGACAGCAACATTAAGGGAAGCCCAAGAGTAAATTTTTATATTAAGTCCACCACTCAAATGCACTAGCAGTTTTAATTTCTTCACATTGCTTTCCAACATTTATCCAGAGATTTTTTTATATTGTTGAAATCAGAATGGTTATCTTTGTGTCACTCTTTTTAAAAAATGTTTTTTCATCATTTAATTTTATTTCAGATTATTTAATGAATTAAGTTCCGATGTAAACCTTATGCTTATGATTTCTTATGGTTTCATACAATTCTACTCAGTAGAATCCAACCAGTAACATGGAAACTCAACTCCTGCAGAAAATCATTTTATATTATCATGTCATCTTATATATTCCACAAAATCACTAAATGTGTACTGTGTAGCCTTTGAGCATCATCACAATCCTGTAAGCACTAAACAATTCCATTTTACAGATAAGGAAACTGAGGCTCAGATTATTTTAATAATTTGCCAAAGTTCATACAGCTAATGTCTAGTGTTCCTGTTATCTACTACTATAACAAATTTCCTCAAGATGCAGTGGCTTAGAGCAACAACAGCCATTTGTTTGTTCCTGTTTCTGCAGTTTGGGCAGGGCTTGGTGGGGCTGGCTCGTCTTCGTTCCACGTGGTACTGCGGAGATTGGCTTCAACGGGACTGGAGGATCCAAGACGAGTTCATTCCGGGGCCTGGTGTCTCAGCTGAGGAGGCTGAAATGGCTGGGGGATGGCTGAGTTCTCTCGCTTTGTGGTCTCTGATCTTCCAGGGCCTCTTTCTTTCTGCGTGGTCTGTCCAGCAGATGGGCTGGAGATCTTTCCGTGATAGCTAGCTTCCTAGAGGGCAAAAGCAGAAGCTCCCAGGTATCTTAAGAACTAGCCCCAGAAATGGCACAGCGTCATTTCTGTTGCATTCTCTTGGGCAAAACAAGTCACACGGACAGCCCAGAGTCAAGGAGAGGGAAACAGACCCTACCCCGATGCTTGGAGATGTGGTGTCATGGGATGGGCACGACTGTTGGCCGCCGTCTTTACCCTGACAGGGCAGCGCTTCAGACACAGGCCTGCCTTCCTCCAGGCTCCAAACTCAGCTTCCACCCCCATTCCCCTCAATGAATGCTTTTGCCTGGCACCTGGCTAGCTTTTTCTCTTCCTTTCACTCTTTTTTTTTTTTGGATGGACTGTCGCTCTGTCGCTCAGGCTGGAGTGTTGTGGCGCAATCTCGGCTCACTGCAACCTCTGCGTCCCGGGTTCAAGCGATTCTTCCGCCTCAACCTCCTGAGTAGCTGGGACTCCAGGCACGTGCACCACACCTGGATAATTTTGTATTTTTAGTAGACACAGGATTTTACCATGTTGGTCAGACTGGTCTCAAACTCCTGACCTCAGGTGATCCACCTGCCTTGGCCTTCCAAAGGGCTGAAATTAAAGGCGTGAGCCACTGCACCCAGCTCCTTTCATTGATTTTTTAGGGTAAATTCCCAAGGACAGGGAGACTTGCCCAAAGGGCAGACACAATGTTGAGCTCTATGCTGGGATAAATCAGCTTCTGCATAACAAAGTGATCTCCTGAGCTTCTCTTTAAGTATGTGACTAAAAACATTTTTTTCCCCACCTCCTTTTTCTTCACAAAGGAGATCCAGGTTTAATTTTGTTCATTCTATTGTTGCACCTACTTTGACAGAGGAAATCTTGGCTCCTGCTGTAGAGCACTGCCTCAGGACTTCCAGACAACAATAAAGTCAGGGAAGAGTAGTGACATTCACCTGCTCCTGAGCTATGCAGCATGGTGTTCCCTGTGGGTTGGGCATGTAGGGAGACTCACTGGGTGACCTTGACTTTTCATTTTTTTTTTTTCGAGATGGAGTCTCTCTGTTGCTCAGGCTGGAGTGCAGTGGTGCAATCTCAGCTCACTGCAACCTCGGCCTCCTGGGTTCAAGCGATGATCCTGCCTCAGCCTCCAGAGTAGGCCACCACTTCTGGCTAATTTTTGTATTTTTAATAGAGGCAGGGTTTCACCATATTGGCCAGGCTGGTCTCGAACTCTTGACCTCATGATCCACCCACCTTGGCCTTCCAAAATGCTGGGATTACAGGCATAAGCCACTGCACCCAGCTTATAGTAGAATGATTTCTAATCCTTTGGGTATATACCTATTAATGGGATTGCTGGGGCAAATGGTATTTCTAGGTCTAGATCCTCGAGGAATCACCACACTGTCTTCCACAATGGCTGAACTAATTTACACTCCCACCAACAGTGTAAAAGTGTTATTTCTTCACATCCTCTCCAGCATCTGTTCTTTCCTGACTTTTTAATGATCGCCATTCTAACTGGTATGAGATGGTATCTCATTTCGTTTTGATTTACATTTCTCTAATGATCAGTGATGAGCTTTTTTTTCATATGTTTGTTGGTCACATAAATGTCTTCTTTTGAAAAGTGTCTATTCATATCCTTCACCCACCTTTTGATGGGATTGTTTTTTTCTTGTAAATTTGTTTAAGTTCCTTGTAGATTCTGGATAGTAGCCCTTTGCCGGATAGATAGATTTCAATTTTTTCTCCTATTCTATAGGTTGCCGGTTCATTCTGATGATAGTTTCTAAATATATATGCAACCAATACAGGAGCACCCAGATTCATAAAGCAAGTTCTGAGAGACTTACAAAGAGATTTAGACTCCAACACAATAATACTGGGAGAATTTAACACACCAATGTCAATATAATACAGATCAATGAGACAGAAATTTAATAATAATATTCAGGACTTGAACTCAGCTCTGGACCAAGTGGCTCTAATAGGTATCTACAGAACTCTCCACCCCAAATCAACAGAATATACATTCTTCTCAGCACCACACAGCACTTATTCTAAAATTGACCACATAATTGGAAGTAAAACATTCCTCAGCAAATGTAAAACAACAGAAATCATAACAAACAGTTTCTCAGACCACTATAATCAAATTAGAACTCAGGATTGAGAAACTGACTGAAAACCACACAACTACACAAAAGCTGAACGACCTGCTCATGAGTGACTACTGGGTAAGTAACAAAATTAAGGCAGAAATAAGTAAGTTCCTTGAAACCAATGAGAACAAAGACACAACATACCAGAATCTCTGGGACACAACTAAAGCAGTGTTTAGAGGGAAATTTACAGCACTAACTGCCCATAGGAGAAAGCAGGAAAGATCTAAAATTGACACCCTAATGTTACAATTAAAAGAACTAGAGAAGCAAGAGCAAACAAATTCAAAAGCTCACAGAAGACAAGAAATGACTAAGATTAGAGCAGAACTGAAGGAGACAGAGCCACAAAACACCCTTCAAAAAAATCAATGAATGCAGGAGCTGGTTTATTGAAAAGATTAACAAAATAGAGAGATCACTATCTAGACTAATAAAGAAGAAAAGACAGAAGAATCAATTAGACACAATAAAAAATGATAAAGAGGATGTCCCCACGATCCCAAAGAAATACAAACTACCATCACAGAATACTATAAATACCTCCATGCAAATAAACTAGAAAATCTAGAAGAAATGTATAAATTCCTAGACACATACACCCGCCCAAGACTAAACCAGAAAGAAGTTGAATCCCTAAATAGACCAATAACAAGTTCTAAAATTGAGGCAGTAATTAATAGCCTACCAATCAAAATAAGCCTAGGACCTCACAGATTCACAGCTGAATTCTACCAGAGGTACAAAGAGGAGCTGGTACCATTCCATTTAAAACTATTCCAAACAACAGAAAAAGAGGGACTCCTCCCTAACTCATTTTATGAGGCTGGCATCTTCCTGATACCAAAACTTTGCAGAGACACAAAACAAAAAAAGAAAATTTCAGGCCAATATTACTGATGAACATCGATGTGAAAATCCTCAATAAAATAGCAGCATGTTTAATTAGAAGTGACAGGGATTGAGACTCTTGTCTTTTTCCTGATCTTACAAGGAAAATACCGGTCTCTCATCATTAGGCATAAACTTAGATGTAGGTTTTTTACAGATACTTTTATAGTTGGGTTAAAGAAGTGGCCTTCTAGTCCTACTTTGCTAAGCATTAAAAAAAAATATGAATAGGTATTACATTCTGTCAAATGCTTTTCCTGTATCTACTGAGATAGTCATCTGGTTTTTCTTCTTTAGTCTGATAATACAGAGAATCACACTGATTAATTTTCAAATATTGAACCAGCCTTGTATTCCTAGAATGAACCCTACCTGGTCATATGATCCTACTGATAGATTTCATTTGCTTATTAGCTTATTTTGTTGAGAATTTTTACATGTATATTAATGAGGGACATTCGCCTATAGTTTCTTTTTCTTCACATGTTTGTCTGGATTTTCTATTAGAGCAATTTCAGCCTCATAAACGCAGTTGAGTAGTCCTTCCTCTTCTATTTTCTATAAGCAATTTTGTGGAATTTGAATCATTTCTTCTTGTAAGTTTGATATCTTTCAAGGGAATAGTTCCTTTCATCTCAGTTGTCAAATGCATAAGTGGTTTACAGTAATACCTTATTCTCTTTTTAACCTCTTTAGGTCAGTAGTGATATCCTGATGAATACTGGTAATTTTAGTCTTCTCCTTTTTATTCTTGGTCAGCCTAACTAGAAATTTATCAATTTGATCCTTTTCAAAGAACTAACTTTAGGTTTGATTTTTCTCTATTGTTTTGTTGTTTACACTAATTTCTGTCTTATTTCCTACTTTGTTTGCTTTTGAGTTTGCTCTTTCATTTCTATTTTCTTAAGTTAGACTCTTAGGGCAGAAATCTGGCTACATTGTAGTTCAGCTGGGTCCTCTGCATACAGTCTCACAAGGCCAAAAGTCAAGGTGTTAACACAGCTGAATTCCTTTCTAGAGTCTTTGGGGATGAGTCAGCTTCCAAGTTCATTCAGAAGATTAGCTGAATTCAATTCCTTGTGGTAAAAGGACTGAGGCTTTCATTCCCCTGCTGGCTGTCAAGGAGGAACGGCTCACCTCCTCAAGGCCAACTGCATGCCACATCATGTTACCACCTCCATCTTCAAATCAGAAATGGCACATTGAGTTCTTCTCAAGCTTTGAATCTTTCTGACTTCTGCTCCAAGTCTTCTCATTCCAGCTAAAGAAAATTATTTGCTTTTAAGGGCTCACATAATTAGGTTGGGCCCATCTAGATAATTTAAGATAGTCTCAATATCTTAAGGTCCATCCATACCTTAATTGAAGCTGCAAAGTCATGTCATGTGTGCTATGTTTAACATAAAAAATTCATAGGTTCCAGGAATTAGAATACAGATATCTTTGGGGCCAGTCTGGATACCATGCAGACTCAGAAATTGAGTTCTCTGGAGAATTATTTCTATTTGTATATTTTCAGTTCTAACTATTTCATTTTTATACAATTTCTATTTCTTTGCTGAGAACTTCCAACATTCTATTTACATTCTTTCATAAATTCAACATCTAGGTCATCTTGGGGCTGACAACTGTTGTCTTTTATAAATTGTTGAGATTTTAGTAAATTTTATGTGCTAATTTTGAGTTATATCTGAGCAGTTTGAATATTATGTTATAAACTCTGGATCCTCTTAAAATCTTCCAGGGAATGCTGATATTTTTGTTTATTTCAGAAGGCAAGCAATCCAATTAGGTTCAAGGCACATAATCCAGCTCTCCTTCTGGAGTTCCAGTGTTAGTTCAGTTTTAAAGTCTTTGCAGTGCTGTCATATGAACACACACCACAGGGGCAAATCTGAAACCTGAATGATTGGAGGTCAGTTCTCAAAGCCTCTGATATGCAGGCAGTTCCTGCATGTGCAGATAGAAGTGAGTCAGGGACATCAAATATAACCTTATGAAGATGACCTTGAGCTCCCTAACCTCCTTAACCTTCTCATTATACTGGGGCTAAGAGTCTAGGGTATTAGCCTCTGCATACTATCATGCACTTCCCACAACTGGGCCTGCCTCTGGACAAAAAGCATCTTTCCTATTTTTAAATTGGTTATTTGTCATAATATTGTTGCACTGTAAGAGTTCTTAATATATTCTTGGTACAATTCTTTTCTCAAGTATATGTTTTTGCATATGTGTATCTGCTTGTGGCCTGCCTTTTAATTTTCTTAATAATATATTTAAAAGAGCAAAATATTTTAATTTTTTAAAGAAGTGTCTTATTTTGGACTAATTTGAGACTTATAAAAACGTTACAAAATAGTACAGTTTTCTTATATCCCTCATCACACTTCATTATAATATAAACATTTTACATAACCATGTTGCAGTCATCAGGAAGAGGAAGGAAATTAACATTAGTAAAATATCAATAGCTAAACTAAAAACCTTATTCAAAATTAACCATTTTTTCTATTAATGTCTCTTTTCTGTTCCAAGATCCTATCCAGGATCCCATGCAGCATTTTAACTGTCACTCCCCCTCAGCAACTTCCAGTTTCTGTAACACTTCCTTAGACATTCCTTTCATAACCTGGAAACTTTTGAAGAGTACTAACCAGTTATTTCGGAGAATGTCTCCAAATTTGGATTTGTCATGTTTTCTCATGATTAAAGTGAGGTTATGCATTTTGGGCAAACATACCACAAAAGTTACATCTGTCCTTCTTTCCACATCATATCAGAAGGTTTAGGGTGTCAATATCTATTATTACTGATGATGTTTACCTCAATCCCTTGGTTAAACAGTACATGCCACTGTAAAGTTACTATGAAGTTTTTCTTTGTAGTCACTAAGTATGCTAGAAGAGATACTATGAGACTCTGCAAATCCCATTTCTCTCCTCAAATTTTCACCCACTGATTTTAGCATCTATTGGCAGATTCTGTCTGTAACGTTTAATACTACAATATTTCCATAATGTGATTGTCTTTTTTTTTTGACAGAGTTTTGCTCTGTCACCCAGGCTGGAGTGCAATGGTGCAATCTTGGCTCACTGCAACCTCCACTTCCCAGGTTCAAGTGACTCTCCTACCTCAGCCTCCCGAGTAGCTGGGATTACAGGCACCTACCACCATGCCTGGTTATTTTTTTGTATTTTTAGTAGAGACAGGGTTTCACCATATTGGTCAGGCTGGTCTCAAATTCCTGATCTCAGGTGATGCACCCGCCTCGGCCTCCCAAAGTGCTGGGATTACAGGTGTGAGACACCGCGCCTGGCCCATAATGTGATTCTCTTTTCTCCCTCCTTTCTTCAACATTTATTAACTAGAATTCTACTACAAGGAAGTTATCTTTTCTCCCCTACTTATTTAACCCATCATCTATTTATATCAGCTTGAACTGATGAGTATTTTCTTTCAAAAGTTAGCAAACTTTTTCTGTAAAGGGCCAGAGTAAATGATTTATGCTTTGTGGGCTGCATAGTTTCTATCACAACTACTCAACTGGGCTGTTACAACACTAAATCAGCCATGGATAACATGTAAACCATGCATTCCCATTGGGAGCAATATCATCTCCAAAAGGGAAAAAATTAGTTCTTAAATGCATAGAGGTTTGATTGCATAAAGCACAGAAATAAATTCAACACAGGAACTGATACACAGTGTATCTGTGGTACTAAAATTTTCAAATCTCATGTTGAAATGTAATCCTCAATGCTGGAGGTGGTGCCTGGTAGGAGATGATTGGATCATGGTGGTAGTTTCTCATGAATGCATCCTTTCAGTGCTGTTCTCATGATAGTGAGTTCTCATGAGATCTCCCCACCCTGTTTCCTTCTTCTACTCTAGCCATGTGAAGTGCCTTGCTTCTCCGTTGCCTTCTGCCATGATTGGAAGCTTCCTGAAGCCTCCCCAGAAGCAGAAACTGCTATGCTTCCTATATAGCCTGGAGAACTGTGAGCCAGCTAAAACTTTTTTCTTTATAAATTACCCAGTCTCAGGTATTTCTTTATAGCAGTGTGAGAATGGACTAATACAAGTGTTTAGGAGAAAGAAAATACCTAATAGGGCTCTTTAGAGGGAAGTAATAAAAATGCAGTTGTAAAATACTGAGGTAAATAGTCATATCTGCATTCCAATAAAACCTTATTTACAAAAATAGGTGGCAAGCCAGATTAGCCTATATAGTCTGTTGTTTGTTGACCCGTTTTATCCTAGGGGTTACAATTCAATACTATTATTCTGTATTTTGTAACTCAAATTGTTCCATCATTGGCCTTCAGATGATCTTAAAGTCAGCTTCCATATCCGTTTAATAAGCCATCATCTCTTTTTGAGCACTTACTTACTTGTACCACAAAATATTCCAGTATTTTTTCTGCCCTAGCCCTATAATCAAATACTTCTCTAGGAAGCCCTAGTTCCTCTTATTGAATACTGGTGTTTAGAGAACAAGATCAGAATGCTAGAAGCGATCACTGTTACTGGAAGATTAGTGCTCACTTCTGGGCTGTCTCAGCAGACAGAACTAGGGAATTTACTCATGTATACTAACCCACGCATACATGCTATATAGTCTGTATACATAGATACATTCTGTATCTAAGTATTTAAAAATCATGAATTCCTATCAACACTTCAGATTCTAATCCGAAACCACAGGGTTTATCTAAGACTTCTCCCTTTATTTATAACTTCTTCCTCTAAGAGTGAGAAACTAGGCTCTCATAATCTATGGTCTATTTACTTACTGCAGTATAAACAAAGACATTTCAGAATTGGCAGTCCTGTGGATGACAATTTTACTAACTAGATTATAGCATTATATGCAGTGTTTTTTTTTTTTGTCTTTATCCTTACAGTTAAGATACTATTTTTCAGTTATTTAGGTTCATTGTTCGCTACAAAGCTCAGCGGCAGAGGAGACGAGAGAGAGCTTGTGAAATGGCAGCTGAAATTTGTTTCTTTTTCTCTTTTTTACTACAGTCACTTTGCAGTTTTGGTATTCTCTGTTTAAGTAATGCTGGGGCTATGGTTTGTACAAAAAGTCTATGGAAGAGATTTTGGGAGGTTACTAACTACATACTTGCCATTGTCTTCAGTTACCCAGAGGTCTGGTAAGTTATCTTAATGAGGTTCAATTTATAATTTTACTTTTTATAATTCATGCTTTTTGTGTTCTATTTTGCTTTTTCTAGAAATTTTATAGTTTTATCTCTCACATTTTCAATTTTACATATAGTGAGGTATATGCTGGGGTTCATTTTTTCCTCATAATAGACATTCAGTTGATTTCACATCATTTGTTGACAAGAGATCATTCAGTACAGAGAAAAAATGCTGATATAGGTTAAGGCGAGAACATTTCTGAAAGAGGGAAAAAAGAATAGGATCTAGTGCACAAGCAGAAGGATTAACATTGGATAGGAGCTGAATGTATTGCTTTTGGAGAGTTGGAATCTGAAGATTTTCTTCTGATTGGTCCAATTTTCTTACTGAGAATGAAAGCATGAGTGTTGTTCAGGTATTCTTCAGGTCGACAATATCTTACAGTTAAGTTTTGTCCACATAATGCCTAGTATATTGCTGAACATATAGTGAAACTCAACATTATGGATTAATTTGGGAGACAAATGACAGATGCAATCATTTGAAGGTATATTCCTATTCTAAAACATTTAACAAGATTATTACCCATCCATATTGTGACACTATCATCTACTATCATCTGAAATATATGGAGAAAACAACATTTTTTAAAAGTTCTTCCTATTAATATTGCTGAGTCATGAAAATTAATTAGGTATAAGCACTGCCATCAAATCCCACAATTATGTATTAAATTGCTTTAAGTATTTAATCACTAACTTTATCATAACTATAAGGAAATAACATGTTAAAGTAAGCTATCATCTTCTTCATAGAGCTCCCTTCTTCCATGCAAATATATTAATCAATGTTCCTTTAAATTTATCTCTCACATCTCAAATGAGCACTGTACACTATTAGACAACTCTATTAAACACTTAACTGATAAATGTACATCCCTCTCTCAACCTCCAAACTCCCATATGACTATAGTTCCCTACTATCAACCTCTGCCTTGCAACAGATAAGCCTGTCTTGTATTTAATGAATAATACAGATGGAATTAAAGAAGATACCTCATTCCCATGAAATTCACTAATCTAAATACAACTGTACAGGCAGACTCTGACTTTCCTTTTGTAAAATGTAAGAAATGTCTATACTCCTTGAACACTCACCTTGTGTTCTAGGTCCCATTCTCCTTAGTTTCAAGTACTTTACTCCTAGAACTATGCTTTCTGCAATTATTGCTTCCTCATTACTGAGTCATTCCTATTACCAAATATACCCATTAAAAAATAATTTCCTTGACCCATTACCCATCATCCCATTTCTCTGCTCCTCATTCAAAGCAAAATTTGTCAAAAGAGGTATCTCATCTTTTTCACTCCCTTTGTCTCAACATACTTCAAGTTGGGTTTCATCTCCTTCACTGAAACAGTTTTTTCAAGGTTATATAACATTGCCAAATCTAATGATAAACTATATGTCCTTATCCCCTCCACTTTTCAATAGTATTTGACATAACTGATCACTCTCTTTTTTGAAAGACTTTCCTCTCTAGGCTTCTCCGACTCCACAGTTTATCAGCTCTTCCTTTTGGTGGGCACTATCTCCCTGCATCCCACCTCTGAATGTTAAAATGTATGAGGGCTTTGTCTTGGCTATCTTCCCTTCCTTTCCCAGGTGATTTCATCCAATCCCACAGCTTTAAATGCATATAGATCGTGATAACTCCCAAACCTATATCTCTAGGTCAGAGCAATGGATACACTCCTCAAATTTAATACATCCCAAAGAGAATCTGATTTCCCCTTATCTACCCAATCTGCTCCTCTTTGCCTTAGTAAATGGTATCACTGTCCTACTGGCTAATAGAATCGTCACCGTCACTTCTGCTACAATCTTAATCTGAGCCAGCATTCCTCTTACATCAGAACTATTTCAGTAACCTTCTGACTACCTACCATTATTCCTCTATTGCTTCCCTTTAGAGCTTTCTCAACATAGCCAGAGTGATCTTTTAAAAATACATAAATCATTGGGCATGGTAGCTCACACCAGTAATCCCAATAATTTGGGAGGCCAAGGCAGGTGGATCACAAGGTCAGGAGATTGAGATCATCTTGGCCAACATGGTGAAACCTCGTCTCTACTAAAAATACAAAAATTAGCCAGGCATGGTGGGTGTGCCTGTAATCCCAGCTACTCGGGAGGCTGAGGCAGGGGAATTGTTTGAACCAGAGAGTTGGAGGTTGCAGTGAGCGGAGATCGCACCACTGCACTCCAGCCTGGCAACAGGGCAAGACTTGCATCAAAAACAACAACAACAAAAAAAAACCCCATAAATCTGATCTCATCATTTACCTTAGTAAAACCCAATAGCTTCCTACTGAATTAGAATGAAACGTGAATTATCTAAGATGGCACTTTCAAGCCTTTGTAAGATATGCCCTCTGCTGGGCATGGTGGCTCATGCCTGTAACAGCACTTAGGGAGGCCAAGGTAGGTGGATCACGAGATCAGGAGTTTGGGACCAGCCTGGCCCACATGGTGAAACCCCATCTCTACTAAAGATACAAAAAATTAGCCAGGCATGGTGGGTGTGCCTGTAATCCCAGCTACTTGGGAGGCTGGGGCAGGAGAATCGCTTGAACCTGGGAGGTGGAGGTTACAGTGAGCTGAGATTACGCCACTGCACTCCAGCTTGGGTGACAGGGCGAGACTCTTGTCTTAAAAAAAAAGATATGCCCTCACCTACTTCTCAAACCTTAACTTCTACTATTTTTCCTCTTGTTCACTACACTCCAGCCACATTGGCCTTTCTGTCCCTTAAAATGGTCAAGCTCGCTATGCTATCAAAGTCTTTGTCTAGAATGATTGCCCAAATCTTTGCTGCATTCATATCATTCATGCTTTGGGGCAAATGTAACTTGCTCTGAGAAGCTTTCCCTAACTACCCCTAGTCATCCCAACATATTCTGTTCCTTACTCTAATTATTTCATGTTTCCCCTCATGCTTACTCCTTCAGAGGTATCTGCATGCCAGTGTTAAAAGGTGGACACTATGTTTGACTTGATCTTTTAACAATCCAAACTGCCTTTAAATTCAGCCAAATTCATTGCAGCTACTCCATGAGTCTGCTGAAATCATCACCTGAGGCACTGGGTCACAGTACGCCTCACTTGATATCATCCACGATGCACATAATTATGACCTTCCAGATACCCTGTGAGTGAACATTTTTTCTGGACTGCTGATGCAGGATATCTGTCTTTTAGTGTTTTCAGCTCATGATGATACTGAGCAGATCCACCCATAGAAAACAAAAACTTTGTTTGGTAATAAATCTCCGAACAGGAAATATCCAGCATGTGAGGGCTTTAGACAAGAAGCCCAAAATATTTAAAGGGGTCCCAGTACTTACCCACATTGTTATATAATGCATAATAGTAAATGAATGGATTTGGCTAGGTCCTGAAGTTTTTTCAGGTTGACTCCTAGCCCAGCAGCTGAACTTGGATTACTGTTAAATCCAGAGCAGTGGTTTTCAACCCTGCCTGCATATTACAATCATTTGGGAAGCGTAAAAATTAAAAATGGAAGCAAACAACAAACGATACCTGGACCCCATTCTGAACAAATTAAATCAAAATTTATTTGAGTAAGTCTTGGCCATTGGTGCCTTTATTTTGTTTTCTTTAACTTTCTATTAAGCAACCAGGGTTGAGAATCAAGAATCTGGAGCAGTGTTCTCACACTTCAGACTATATTAATATCACCTGAAGATTATAAAAACTGATTACTGGGACCAGGCATGGTGGCTCATGCCTGTAATTCTAGCACTTTTGGGGGGCTGAGGCGGGCGGATCACCAGAGGTCAGGAGTTCAAGACCAGTCTGGCCAACATGGCGAAGCCGTGTCTCCACTAAAAATAGAAAAATTAGCCAGGCATGGTGGCAGGCACCTGTAGTCCCAACTACTACTCAGGAGGCTGAGGCAAGAGAATCACTTGAACCCAGGAGGGAGAGGTTGCAGTGAGCAGAGATCATGCCACTGCACTCCAGACTGGGTGACAAGAGCAAAACTCAAGAAAGAAAGAAAGAAAAGAAAGAACAGAACAGAACTGAATGAACTCAACTGATTATTGGGTTCCACACCTAGAGTTTCTAATTTGGTAGGTCTGGAGTGAGTCCAGAGAATTCTTATTTTTTAAATAACTTTCCAGGTGATGCTAATATTGTGAGTCTGAAGACCACACTTCAGAAGCAAGAATCTAGGGCTGCCAACTATGTGTCATTTTTTAAATAACCAAGTAAAGAAAAAACTGCTGGAACAAAACTTTTTAAAAAAAATGTTAGGAGTATATATTATGCATTGGAACAAATCTTGAAAAAGGCTAGTTTTGTGGACCAATAATGACATGACCCATTTTGTCATCTTCTTCCTGCTCTCCCTTTTCCCCTGGGCATACACAGTCTTTTGGGGAGTCTTATGATTACAATATAATTATGGCAAAACAGAGCTAATGTTTTCACTAAGGTAAAGCAGTCCTCATCTTATTTGACACAGCCAATTACTCCTTTCTCCCTGAAATACTCTCTTCACTTGACTTCCATGATCCTACACTCTTAGTTTTCCTGTTTCTCTGGCCACATTTTTGTCAGTTCTTCATTTCTCCTACATTAAAATGTTGGAGTGCCACAAGAATCCATTTTTTAGATCCTTTATCTAAACTCCTTCAGAGGTCTCATCCAGG
The DNA here is from genome assembly GCA_963574635.1 of Cheracebus regulus. Classification (NCBI taxonomy): domain Eukaryota; kingdom Metazoa; phylum Chordata; class Mammalia; order Primates; family Pitheciidae; genus Cheracebus; species Cheracebus regulus. The sequence goes on from CAUYQU010017818.1 coordinate 92,933, forward strand.
TTCATGGCTTTAAATACTGTCTATATGCTGTTAAGATTCAAATTTATACCAGCCCAGATTGTTCCCTGAACTATACACATGTATGTTCAACTGCCTAATTAAAAACCCCACTTGGTTTTCTATTAGATAATCTCAAACAGAATACTTCTAAAACAGGGTTTCTTAAAGTCACGAGGCCCCTGTTTCAGGCCCTAGGTCCCAGATGACATTTCTATTCCTCGGTACATAAGGGAACCCACTGCCTTGAAGGGAAAGATTTAGTTCTGGCAGCATTAATCACCTGCTAACTGAAGAGCCCTTGGGCCCTGAATAACCAGGAACAATACTCAAGTACTATGTCAAGGGCCTTGAGTGAGCCTCTGAGGCTTGTTGGCTTCAGGTAGGATACAGCATGTTACCAGCTGTGGTGGCCATGAGTGAAACTCCTTTTGCTTGAGAAAAGCAGAGAGAAAAGTAAAGAAAACTTGTCTTGTACCTTAGGTACCAGCATGGCCATAGAAGTGGGTAGATCACCAAGTGGTCTCTTGAGGTCCCCAAATTTCATGACCTGACTCTTGGATGGCATTTCTGGACCTGCCCTGGACCAGAAGGGAGTCAACTGCCCTGAAAAGTGAATCCTAGACCAGGCGGCATTCACCACAAGCTGACTTAAGAGGTCTTGGGCCTTAAGGGAACACTGGCAGTAGTCCGGCAGTACTCTTCATGGCCTGTGGTGGCAGGCAGTGGCTGTAGGGTGAGGCTCCTCTGTCTTTGAAGAGAAGAGTGGGAAGGACTGTATCTTGTGGTTTGAGTGCCAGCTCAGCCACAGTACAATAGAACACCAGATAGACTTTTAAGGTTTTTGACTCTAGTCCCTGACTCATGGATGGTACCTTTAAACCCATCTAAGCCTAGGGGAACTCACAGGCCTGGCTAGTTTTGCCACCTGCTGATTATAGAACCCCAAGGCCTTGAGCAAACATAGGCAGTAATCAGGGACTGAATACAGCAAGCCTTGGGCAAAACACAATGCTGTACTGTCTTCAGGTCTGACTGAGTGCCATCATAGTGGAGGTGGCCACAGGAGTGATTATGTCATTCCACCCCCAGCTTTAGATGGCTCAGAACACAGTGAGGGAGAGAGACTCCATTTGTTTGGGAGAAAAGTAAGAGAAATGAATAAGAGTGTGCTTGGTAATCCAGAGAATTCTCCTGGATCTTGCCCAAGACCATCAAGGTTTCACCTCTGTGAGTCTGCAAGAACTACAGCACTACTGGGTTTGGGGTGCCCCCTAAAGCAGATATAGCTTAGCTCATAACACTCAAGTTCTTTCAAATATCTAGAAAGCCTTCACAAGAAGGACAGGTACAAACAAGACCAGACAGTGAAGACAACAATAAATATCTAACTCTTTAATGCCCAGACACAAAAGAACATCAACCAGCAACAACACTAGTCAAGAAAACATGACCCCACCAAAGAACTAAATAAGCTACTGGGGACCAGTCCTGGAGAAACAGAGATATGTGACCTTTCAGACAGAGACTTTGAAATATAGCTGTGTTGAAGAAACTCAAAGAAATTGAAGATAATACAGAGAAGTAAATCAGAATTCTGTCCAATAAATTTAACAGAAACCGAAATAATTTACAAGAACCAAGCAAAATCCTGGAGCTGTAAAAATACAACTGGCATACTGAATAATTCATCCAAGTCTTTTAATATCAGAATTGATCAAGCAGAAGAAAGACTTAGTGGGCTTGAAGACAAGTTATTTTAGTCAGAGAATACAAAACAAAAAATAAAGGCAATGAAGTGGGTCGGGCATGGTGGCTCGCACCTGTAATCCCAGCACTTGGGAGGTCGAGGCAGGTGAACTGCTTGAGCCCAGTAGTTCAAGACCAGCATGACAACATGGCAAAACCCTGCTTCCAATGAAGCACCCCTACAGAATCTAGAAAATAGTCTCAAAAGGGCAAATATAAGCGTTACTGACCTTAAAGAGGAAGTAGAGAAAGAGATAGGAGTAGAAAGATTATTCAAAATAGCAACAGAGAAAGATATCCCCAAACCTAGAGAAAGATATCAATATCCAAGTACAAGAAGGATAAGAACACCAAGCAGATTTTGCCCAAAACCTTAAGGCATTTAATAGTTGAACTCCCAAAGATGAAGGACAAAGAAAGGGTCCTAAAAGAAGCAAGAGAAAAGAAACAACACACAATGGAGCTCCAATACATCTGGCAGCAGACTTTTCAGTGAAAACCTTACAGGGCTGGAGAGAGTGGCATAACATATTTAAAGTTCTGAAGTAAAAAAAAAATTTACCCTGCTGAGAGATTTCATCAACACCAGACCTGCCCTATAAGAAATGCTAAAGGGAGTACTTCAAACAGAAAGAAAAGGACATTAGTGAGCGAGAAGTAATCATAAGTAAGTTTTGAAGATACAAAACTCAATGGTAATAGTAAGTACATAGAAAAACACAGAATATTATAACACTGCAACTGTGGTGTGTAAACTACTCTTATACTAAGTAGAAAGACTAAATGAACCAATGAAAATAACTACAACACCTTTTTAAGACATAGGCAATATAATAAACTATAAATAGAAATAACAAAAAGTTAAAAAGCAGGAGGATGGGCTGGGCACAGTGGCTCATGCCTGTAATCCTGGCAATTTGGGAGCTGAGGCAGACAGATTGGTTTAACCCAGGAGTTCAAGACCAGCCTGGGCAACATGCAAAATTCGTCTCTACAAAAAATACAAAAATTAGCTGGACATAGTGGCACACATCTGTAGTCCCAGCTACTAAGGAGGCTGAGGTGGTAGGATCACCTGAGCCTGGGAAGTCAAGGCTGCAGTGAGCCAAGATTGTGCCACTGTACTCCTGCCTTGGCGAAAGAGTAAGATCCTGTCTCAACAGATGAAATAAATTTTATAAAATGAGGAGATGAAGTTAACGCATAGAGTTTTAATTAGTTTTTTTGTTTATATGAACAGTGTTAAGTTGTTATCAGCTTAAAGTAACGGATTATAAAATAGTATTTGCAAGTCTCATGGTAATCTCAAACCAAAAGACATAAAATGGATACACAAAAAATAAAAAGCAGTAAACTAAATCATGTCACCAGAGGACATCACCTTGACTAAAAAAAGACCTGAAGGAAAGAAGAAATAAACGACCATGAAACAACAAGAAAAATAACAAAATACAAAAGTTCTTACTTGTCAATAACAAGATTTGTTTAATATTATATGGATTCCTGCAAGTTTGGTGCTCTCTTCTGTTATAGGAGAGTTGAAAACTTCAATTTTGAGTGTATGACTTTTCTCAGAAGCCATGTGGTTTACCGTTAGGTATATATTTACATTGACAATTCTGATATTTTCTGTTTCTGGACATAGAACTGTGGAAGGTTAAGAAGTGGTAAGTTAAATATTTCAGGGACCAATAATGCAGTTTATCAAAGATATTTGGGTTTTCTCCCTTTTAAGCATATTATAGGATTTCATTTTGGGGTTTGTGTTTGGTTGGGACAATGTTACTAGTTTTGGGGGTTTCTTTCAAATGAGTTAGGAGCCTATGTAATGAAGGTTACTTCCAAGCTAAAGCATTTAGATTGCAGATTATATATGTGAGAATTTTTAGAGCTCTCTTTTCTTCTGGCACAAGCAACCATCAATATTCAAGGTGATCACTGCTCCATTAGTCTGTGTTCAAGAGTTAACCACAAAGAACAGAACCCTTAGGGAAACTTATTAATAACAGGTATGAAAAATATACCTTCATTATTAAGTGATCCAGATTTGGGAGATACTTGTTATCATACCAAAACTTAGTCTATCTTGACTGATTAAAGCCTTCTCTAAGATCTTTTCTCCTGAAGCCATAAAGAAAAAGTATGAGTATCATATCAGAAGTTTAAATATGGCACAGAAATATAGATTTACTCAAGAGAAAGGGAACTGAACCTGATCCTGCCTTCTGCCACTGATAAGTTATATGACCTGTGGCTAATTACCTAATGTCCAATAGTGTCATCAGTTTATATAAGCAAGGCTAACAGGGAATAATGGCATGTCTTTCCTTTTATTTACCTCATTCTCAAGAAAATGAGCTGGTTCTGTCATCTTCAGAAGGTGACCAATTTACCTTGAACTTGAATTGACTGCAGTTCTTACCCTAATTAAAAAGCACAAATTGTCCCACGTAGAAGTCACTTCAGATTGGCTCCTTGGAACTTTGTGTATCACCCTACTAGTCTTTTAAATGTCCTGTGCTCTCTGATGTCAAGAATCAGTTGTTTCTCCATGAATCCTTAGTTTTTCTCTTGAGGAATGAATTTTAAGACCAGAGTCTGGACTTGCTATCTATACTGGCTTTGTCATATTTTTGTAAACTTTCAGTGGCTAGAACTAGGTAAAAAAAAAAATGCATATATGGTACATCGTGAGTTCATATGGACATTTCCAATTCAAATTCAGAACTACAAAATTTGTACTTCTATGTTGCTGTGAGGAAATAATTCTCCACGGATCTCTCATGTTTATGAATTTTTTTTTTTTTTTAGATGGAGTCTTGCTCTGTTGCCTAGGATGGAGTGCAGCGTTGCGATCTCGGCTCACTGGAACCTCCACCTCCCAGGTTCAAGTGATTCTCCTGCCTCAGCCTTTCAAGTAACTGGGATTACAGGCACACGCCACCACGCCTGGCTAATTTTTGTATTTTCAGTACAGATGGGGTTTCACCATTTTGGCCAGGCTGGTCTTGAACTCTTGACCTCTAGTGATCCACCTGCCTCACAGCCTCCCAAAATGCTGGGATTACATGCATGAGTCACCACACCCAGCCCGTGTTTCTGAAAATTCTGAATGCAGAGGTATTGACTGTCTTTGTTCGAGACTATTTTTTGAGGGATATTTGTATAGCAAACAGACTTCAAAAATAAAGATAATATCCCCGGCTGGACAAAGGGTATATTTGTTTACTGTTCAGTGTAATAAATGTATCTCTCTCCAGGGCAAATGACATTATATCAGTCCGGGTTCTGCAGAGAAACAGAACAGAGTATATATAAAGGGATTTATTTCAAGGAATTGGCTCACATTATTGTGGGGATTAACAGGTCTAAAATCCATAGGGCAGGGCAGCAGTACACTAGAAACTCAGGCAGGAGTTCTAAATCTTGAAGCAGAATTTGTCCTCCAGTTTTCATCTTAAGTTCTTCCACTGATTGGGCCCCTCCCCACCTTTTCTTGAGATGGAGTCTCACTCTTTCACCAGGCTTGGAGTGCAGTGGCGCGATCTCAGCTCACTCCAACCTCCGCCTCCCAGGTTCAGGCGATTCTCCTGCCTCAGCCTCCCAAGTAGCTGGGACTACAGGCACATACCACCATGCTCAGCTAATTTTGTATTTTTGTAGAGACAGGGTTTCACCATGTTGGCCAGATGGTCTCAATCTCTTGACTTCGTGATCCACCCATCTTGGCCTCCCAAAATGCTGGGATTACAGGTGTGAACTGTAATCCCCACTCAGATTTCTGACTGAATGGGGCCACTTATAAAGAATAATCTCCTTTTCTGAAGGCCAACTGATAACAGATGTTAATCATATCTATAAAATACCTTCACAGCTCACTTAATGTTCAATTAGATCATCTGGTACTATACAACCTACTCAAGATGACACAGAAAACTAACCATCACAAGCAGGTTTGTTTGCAGCCTATTATAAAAGATTCAGTTTCCTTAAACTCCAGGTTACTCAGCTGTGACACAAACTCACAATTTAGGCTCTTCTGTATCACCCTTGTGGGTTTAGGAGGGCAAAGATGCTGAAAAAAACAGTATGTTCATGCTGTTTGCTGTGCATATATAGAGTGATAAATCCTTTTGTTTCTGACCCAGAAGCTGGTGTGTTCTGTCAGTATCCATGAAATTGTGGTAGGCTCCTAGCAACCTTCCAGTAGGGTAAAATTATAGAACTTTCACAGTTTCTGACAGTTACATCTTATTTTTTTTCTTCCATCCTGAGAATTTTGGTTCTCAATAGATTAATAAATTAAAATGTCCCAAAATTACTGATTTGCTGTATCTCACCTCACATACACCACAGACTCAGAATAACAATACCAATGATACTGCCATTAATTATAATTACTAAAAATAGTCATTTCTTTGCATATTCTTATCCCCTTTTTGCATTTCTTATTGATATGGTTTGGCTGTGTCCCCACCAAATCTCATCTTGAGTTGTAGTTCCCATAATCCCTAGTCATGGGAGGAACCTACTCGAGGTAATTGAATCATGGTGGCAATTACTCTCATGCCGTTCTCATGACACGGAGTTGCCATGAGATCTGATGACTTTATAAGGGGCTGTTCCCCCTCTTCACTCTCCACTTCTTGCTGCCACTGTGAAGAAGGATATGTTTGCTTCCCCTTCTGCATGACTGTAAGTTTCCTGAGGCTTTCCAGCTGTGCAGAACTGTAAGTCAATTAAACCTCTTTCCTTTATAAATTACCCAGTCTTAGGTATGTACTTATTAGCAGTGTGGGAATCAACTAATTCAGTAAATTGGTACTGGGGTGCTGCTGTAAAGATACCCAAAAATGTGGAAGCAACTTTGTAACTGGGTAACAGGCAGAGGCTAGAACAGTCTGGAGGGCTCAGAAGAAGATAGGAAAATGTGGGAAAGTTTGGAACATCCAAAAGACATGGAGGCCCAGAAGACAGGAAGATGTGGGAACGTCTGGAAGTCCCTAGAGATTTGTTGAATGGCTTTGACTAAAATGCTGATAGTAACATGGACAATAAGTTCCAAGCTGAGGTGCTCTCAGATGGAGAAGAGGAACTTTTTGGGAACTGGAGTAAAGATCAATCTTACTATGCAAAAAGATCGGCAGCATTTTGCCCCTGCCCTAGAGATCTGTGGAACTTTGAACTTGAGAGAGATAACTTAGGTTATCTGGTGGAAGAAATTCCTAAGCGATAAAGCATTCAAGAGGAAGCAAAGCATAAAAGTCCGGAAAATTTGCAGCCTGATGATGCAGTAGAAAAGAAAAACCCATTTTTAAAAAATTTTTATTTTAAAAACAGGGTTTCACCACGTTGGTCAGGCTGCTGATCCACCAGCCTCGGCCTCCAAAGTGCTTGGATTACAGGCATGAGCCACCACGCCTAGCAGAAAAACCCATTTTCTAGGGAGAAATTCAAGCCTGCTTCATAAATTTACATAAGAACAAGAAGCCAAATGCTAATAGCCAAGACAAAGGGGAAAATGTCTCCAGGGCCTGTCGGAGATCTTTGTGGCAGCCCCTCCCATTACAGGCCCAGAGGCCAAGAAAGAAAAACTGGTTCCCTGGGCCAGGTCTAGGACCCCTCTGCTGTGTACAGCCTAGGGATTTGGTGCCCTGTGTCCCAGCTACTCCAGCTGTGGCTAAAAGAGGCCAAGATACAGCTCAGGCCATGGCTCTGGAGGGTGCAAACCCCAAACCTTGACAGCTTCCACATGGTGTTGGTCCTGCAAGTATGCAGAAGACAAGCACCGAGGTTTGGGAACCTCTGCCTAGATTTCAGAGAATGTATGAAAACACCTGGATGGGGCATGGTGGCTCATGCCTGTTATCCCAACACTTTGGGGGACCAAGGCAGGTGGATCATCTGAGGTCAGGTGTTCGAGACCAGTCTGGCCAACATGGTGAAATCTCGTCTCTACTAAAAATACAAAACTAGGGATTCCATGTTTGGATCGCCTTCCACGAACACTCCCTTCGTGGAAGGCATCTTTCTCTCTCCTGGATTTCCCCTCTGGAGTCTCCTTCCACACTGTCTCCTGGAAGCCTCTCTTCCCCTCCTCAACTCCATCTCTCTCTATTCCTTTCCACTTAGTGTGGAAGCTGCTTTCCTCTCCTGGATTCCATCTTTCTGAATTCTCTCCCTCAGTATAAGAGTTAGCTGTTTCTTTCTCTCTTCTCCTCCTATTTCTCTGTCTCTAAACAAATCACTTTCTATAAACACCTTTGAGTCCAGTATTTACTGCGCACTGCACTGTAGTCCCCTTTCTCATTCTTGAGAGGGCAGGAGACCAAGAACCTGGAGAAACATCCTCTCAGGGGAGCTGAGGGCACCCGAAACCCCTGAACCCCAATATTACATTTTGGCAAGCCAGCCAGGAGACGGGTACACCAGAAGAGAGGTACAACCAGGAAAGGGGTACAGCCGGAGAAGACGACTTCAAAATCAGCCATAAGGTCACAAATAATCCTGCTGCTGGAACTCCGGATGTCCTTGGCTCGTGGGCTCTATCGTGAACCTCTAGATCAACCTGCACCCCTGAAGGGCTCCCCTCTGGAGGAAAATTCAACTGCAGGGCCCCTTCTATGCCCCATTTCAGCAGGAAGTAGTTAAAGAGAATTGATTTCCTTAATTCCAACAGAAGCTGGGCTTTCCTGTTGGAGGGGGAGTAATGAGGGAATGTGTTCTCTTTCTGGGTCCATGAGGGGATGTAGTTTTAAGGGCAAGAACTTCCCAGCACTATGCCCCTCTCCCATCTCTCTCCAACTGGGAGATTTAATGGTCTCTGTTAATTTCCTGGGCACGAAAAGAAACTAAGAGTCAGTCACCTCAGCAGAAGTTCTAAGGAACTTCTTTCATTGGCCAGGAGTCTTAGGGAAGGTGGGAGTTCTTCCCAGGTTAAAAGTCCCCTTCTTCCACATCCCTTCCGACTCCATGTTTGGATCTCCTTCCATGAACACTCCCTTCATGGAAGCCATCTTTCTCTCTCCTGGATTTCCCCTCTGGGGTCCCCTTCCATACTCTCTTGTGGAAGCCTGTCTTCCCCTCCTAAACTCCATTTCTCTCTATTCCTTTCCACTCAGTGTGGAAGCTGCTTTCCTTCTCCTGATTCCATATTTCTGGATATTCTCACTCAGTGTGAGAGTTAGCTGTTTCTTTCTCTCTCCTCCTCCTGTTTCTCTCTGTCTCTAAAGAAATCACTTTCTACAAAAAAAAAAAAAAAATACAAAACTAGCCAGGTGTGGTGGCACACACCTGTAATCCCAGCTACTCAGGAGGCTGAGAAAGGAGAATCACTTGAACCCAAGAGCTGGAGGTTGCAGTGAGCCAAGATCACACCACTACACTCCAGCCTGGGCAAGACAGGATGAGACTCCATCTCAAAAAAAAAAAAAAAAAAAAAAAAAAGACCAGACCAGACCAGACCAGACCAGAAGGTCCAGGCAGAGGTGTATTGTAGGGGTGAAGCCCTCATGGAGAACTTCTGTTAGGGCAATGCATAAAGGAAATGTGGGGTTGGAGACCGTACACACAAATGTGGGGCTGGACCCCAACACAGCCCCACTGGGGCACTGCCTAGTAGAGGTGTGAGAAGAGGGCCAGTCTGGAGGACGGTGTAAATGTAAAGGGACTAAAATCTCCAATCAAAAGAGACAGAGTGACTGAATGGATGGAAAAACAAGATCCATTGATCTGTTGCCTACAAGAAACACACCTCACCTATAAATACACATATAGACTGAAAATAAAGGAATGGAAAAAGATATTCCATGCCAACAGAAGCCAAAAAAGTGCAGGAGTAGCTATACTTACACCAGAAAAAATAGATTTCAGGACAAAAAACCTGAATCTATATATGCATGCACCCAACACTAAAGCCCTCAGATATATAAAGCAAGTATTATTAGAGCTAAAGAGAGAGACAGGCCCCAATATGATGATAGCTGGAGATTTCAACAACCCAGTTTCAGCACTGGACATATCTTCCAGACAGAACATCAACAAAGAAACATCTGACTTAATGTACACTATAGACCAAATGGCTCTAATAGATATTGGCAGAGTATTTCATCCAACGGCTACAGAATTCACATTCTTTTCCTCAGCACATGAATTATTCTCAAGAATAGACTGTGGTCATAACACAAGTCTTAAAATGTAGAAAAAAAATGAAACAATATCAAGCATCTTCTGTGACCACAATGGAATAAAACTAGAATAAAAGGAATTTTTGAAACTATACAAATGTATATATTTTTTATAGAAATTAAATTTTTATAATGGAAATTAAACAATATGCTCCTGAATCACCAGTGGGTCCATGAAGAAATTTAACAGGAAACTGAAAAATTTCTTGAAACAAATGCAAGTCAAAACACAACATATCAAAACCTATGGGACACTACAAAAGCAGTACTCAAAGGAAAGTTTATAGTTACAAGTGCCTACATCAAAAAAAAGAGGAAAAACTTCAAATAAACAATCTAATGGTGCATCTTTAGAAAAGCAAGAGAAAACCAAACCCAAAATTTGTAGAAAGATGTAAGATCTGTGCAGAAATAAATGAAATTGAAATTTTAAAAAAATACAAAATTTCAATGAAACAAAAAATTTTTTTTTAAAGTTAAAGCTGACAAACCTTTAGCCAAATTAAGGAAAAAAAAGAAGATACAAATAAATAAAATTGGAAATGAAAAAGGAGACATTACAACTGATACTGCAGAAATTCAAAGGATCATTAGTGGCTACTATGACCAACTCTACGCCAATAAATTAGAAAATCTAGAAGAAATGAACAAATTACCAATATTGAACCAGGAAGAAATCCAAAACCTGAACAGACCAATAACAAATAACAAAATCAAAGCCATAATAAAAATTCCATATCAAAACTACAATGAGATATCATCTCACCCCAGTTAAAATGACTTATATCAAAAGACAGGCGATAGATAACAAACGCTGGCAAGGATGTGTAGAATGTACATTCGTATCACCACAATGAAGAGCAGTTTGGAGGCTCCTCAAAAAACTAAAAATAGTGCTACCATATGATCCAGCAATCCCACTATAGGGCATATACCCAAAAAAAAGGAAATCAGGATATCAAGGAGATATTTGCATGCTGATGTTTATTGCAGCACTGTTCACAATCACTAAGATTTGGAAGCAACCTAAGAGTCTATCAATAGATGACTGGATAAAGAAAATGTGGTATATATACACAATGGAGTATTAGCCGTAAAAAAAAAAAAAAAAATGAGATCCTGTCATTTGCAATATCATGGATAGAAATGGAGATTGTTAAGTGAAATAAGTCAGGCACAGAAAGACAAACGTCACATGTTCCCACTTATTTGTGGGATCTAAAAATGAAAACAACTGAACTAATGAACATACAGAGTAGAAGGATGGTTACCAGAGCTGGAAAGGGTAGTGGGGGACTCAGGGGGAAATGGGATGATTAAGGGGTACATAAGAATTAGAAAGAATGAATAAGACCATGTCATAGCACAACAGGATGACTATAGTCAATAACTGTATATTTTTAAATAACTAAAAGATTGCAATCGGATTCTTTATAATACAAAGAATAAAGGCTTGAGGGGAAGGATACCCCATTCTCTATGATATGATTATTTCACATGGCTTGCCTGTATCAAAACATCTCATGTACCCCATAGATACACCCACTATGTACCCACAAAAATTAAAAATAAAAAAATTAGTAAAATAAAACAGAGCCGTCGATCTTTCCTTCTGTCCAAAACATAAAACTTGCTCTTACAACAGTTTCCCAATTCAGTAACCAGCAACTCCATTCTTCCAACTGTTCTGACCAAAAATTCTGTGATCATCATTGACTTTTTCTTTCATAATTTATATATGATCCATTAGTAAATCATGCTACCTCTATCTTAAATATATATACAGAATTTGATCCTTTCTCACTACTTTCACTGTTACCAGCCTAGTCCAAGCCACCAATACTTCCTGATTGGATTACTGCAATAGTCTCCTAAGTGATCTCCCTGCTTCCATCCTGCCCCTCCCTCTTCAGTCTATTCGGAATATAGGAGCCAGAGTGACTTTGTTAAACCATAAATCAAATTATATAACTATTTTGATTAAATTGTTCCAATAATTTCCATTCTCAAATGGGAAAGCCAAAATTCTCTCAGTAGCCTATAAAGTTGTACAAAATCTGCCCCCACTACCATTAGCTCATCAGACCTCATTTCTTACTACTTTCTTTCAAGTTCACTCTGCTCCAGCCACACTAACATTCTTACTGTTCCTCAAAAATACTGACATTCTGCTTCAGGGAATTTGCATTTGATAGTCCCTTTTGCCTAATATGTCCTTTCCTCAGATACCCACACAGCACATTACCTTACCTCCTAGTCTCTACTTAAGTGTCACCTTTAAAGTGAAGTCTTCCTGGCCACCCTATCTAAATACCTATCTAAACTCTTTCAAATGGTTTCTATCTCATTTTCTGCCTTGTTTTCCTTAGCCCTTGTAAACTATACATATATACATGCATATGGAAAACTTAATACACATATATAAAATTTACCTTGTTTATTCAGTATCTCCTCACTCAGTAGATATAAGCTCCACAAGGGTGGGAAATTTTATGTATGGTTCACTGCCATATCTCTAGTGATAAGAATAGTCTTTGGCAAATAATGGGTGTTCAGTAAATATTTGCTGAAAGAACAAGTAAACCAAGAAATAGATATGTTTATGTTCCACATGCCACTTAATAAAGTGACTTAAGAAGGTAGAAGTAACCAACTGATATGGTTTGGCTCTGTGTCCCCACCCAAATCTCATCTTGAATTGTACTCCCATAATTCCCATGTGTTGTGGGAGGGAGCTGGTGGAAGATAATCTGAATCATGGGGGTGGTTTCCCCCATACTGTTTTCATGGTAGTGAATAAGTATCACAAGATCTGATGGTGATACTTTTGTATGTTCTTCATTTTCTCTTGCGCTGCCATGTAAGAAGTGCCTTTAGCTTTCCACCATGATTCTGAGGCCTCCACAGCCATGTGGAACTGTAAGTCCAATTAAACCTCTTTTTCTTCCCAGTCTCGAGTATGTCTTTATCAGTAGCATGAAAACTGACTAATGCACCAACTATGTCAAATGATGACGAAAAATCAAATAAGATGAAAACTGATAACCACTGGATTTGGCAATGCAGAGGTCACTGGTGACCTCGACAAGAACTGCTATGATGAAATAGAACAAAGCGAACAGTAAATGGGGGAAGAGGAACTGAAGATAGTATAAGCAACTTTTAAAAATATTCTCTCATAACACAAAACCACTGCACACAATGTTACCTCTTCCTGCAATGCTATACCTTCTTTCATTTCTTCTGATGACCCTTTCTCCCTGTTGTCCTTAAAAACTTAGCTTAGGTATTATATACTAATTGTGAACTGTTTATATCCCCATGTACATACCATATCACAGGTACATTAGTGCTATTCCTAATTGATTATTTGACTGAGTGTGTCTAAACTCTGAGTATCTTAAGGCAGAGATTCTTGACAAAACAGAAACTCAACAAATACTTCTTGGATGAGAAAACTTAGAAATAAAAGCTCTTAATAGCTTCTAATAATTGATTACTCCACATTTTCCTTAATGTATATACAAAACATTATGTTTTATTTTCCACATATTTGCACATAAGATATTATAAAATAATAAAAGAAAATAATTAAATGTAAATCTAAAAATCTGGCTTATCCCTAAAGAATATATATTCAAAACACACCTATGACAATTTCAACTATTATTCTAGTTAATTCCTACCTTTCCTGGAAAACATCTATTAATTTTATTTCTTAAATTAGGCAGTACTTAAAAAACAAATAACCAATGGCTGGGCATGATGGCTCCTGCCTGTAATCCCAGCACTTTGGGAGGCTGAGGTGGGTGGATCACCTGAGGCCAGGAGT